>JANVCG010042671.1:5241-15627 GCA_025505365.1 Haliclystus inabai
CTCATATTATATACACTCTTCTTTACATTGCTACTCATCTATATATACACAGAATCGTTATGGACCTCCCTCTACCAGTCATCTTCTTTCAGATGATCTACAGTCACACGCTGGTAATTTGCAGTTATTGTAAGAGCCATTCAAATGCTTCTCTGGCACTTTGCATTGTTTATAATTAGCTTGTGTAATAGGCTCGTATAATGTCGTGCGGGGCATGGCTGATGTGAATGGGCTCCGATGCCAGACCTGAGTGGGACAGTGACACGGTGTACCTCTATTAGAGACAAGAGACGGCTGTTGGATTGGAATGCCCTGGTCTTCTTCTTTCGACGCGTGGCATTGACAGTTTCTTTGGTTGCATATAAACGAAGGTGTCTGATACAATGTACAACGTTGGGTTTTAACTTTACATTTTAGCTCTGGGCTACCCGATGAATCCGATGTCTTCACCTCGTTGTTACCAATTATTCTATCGATTGAAAAGTCGGTCGACGTTCTTGGTTTTTTGTTGGCTTCGGGTGGAGTAATATGATTGTGACTACGAACTGGGACGTAAGGGTGGTAACTGATCTCACGGGCTGGACCAAATCGAATTGGCATAGCTGTTCCGTTTGTTCCATGAGGTGGTAGATGTCGACCACAAGGATCAACTAGACGTGTGAGCTCACTTTGGTAAGGTCTCATAGGTGGCTGCTTGCACTGGATATGTGGGTGCTGCTGATAGCAATTAGAACCATTAGACATTGGAAAGCTTTTAGGCCGTTTGAATCTCTTTCTACGACGGAGAAAGCTACCGTGATCAAACATATCCTGACTAGCAGGGTCCAGCGTCCAATAATGACCTTTACCAGGATTGCCAGGCTCACGAGGGATTTTCACAAAACAGTCGTTAAGTGACAAATTGTGTCTGATTGAGTTCTGCCACGCAGGAAATCTCTCTCTATAGTATGGAAAACGTTGCATAATAAATTCACAGATCCCACTGAGTGTCAGCTTCTTCTGTGTTGAATGTAATATAGCCATTGTAATTAAAGCAATGTAAGAGTAAGGTGGCTTAACGAGTTTACTAGTTTTGTTCTTTGATTTCCCATTCGGTAAGTCAGTGTTCTGTTCATCCTCGCATTTAATCTTTGGTGAATCTTGTGAGCTATTGTCGTCGTCATCAGCATCCCCATCGTCTTGGTCTTCGTCATCCGTCATGACCAGTTCATCGCCACTCGTTTCACCCTCATCCATGTCCATTGCACTTTGAGATGGTGCTTGTCTTACTGTTAAAATGTCTCTCATCAACCTTGCATTATCACTTATACACTTTGGTGAAGGGAACTTGCTTTTGCTGATCTCTAAATCTTCTGATTGGCTGTCAATTAAATACGCTTTAGAGTGTTGTCGTTTACCTGAAACTTGCATAATTCCCATATCGTCAGCCTTGGATAAATTACGTCGGTCATGTAAGTTCCTGGCGAGATTCATGGGCGATTGCCTGTGCTCTTCAACCACCTTACTCCCTGATAAAGCAAAATAAACAGTGTGAGAGATATCTAAAGACAGCTGTGTCTGACAGCGGGAGAGAGCTAGAGGCCAATGTAAGCCATAGCCACTGTAGGATAAACCGCGCATGTGCCGAACGTGAGTTGAAAAGCTAACATTAAAGTAATCATTGACCGAGTAAAATCAATACTGTATCATTTGAGCTGCTTAGACATTTCTTAATTAAATTGTTTACTGTTTATATCGATCGGTTATTTATTTCATAACCACGATGATGACACTGAGAGTATTACCAGTATGGCTGTTCTATGTAGTTCTTCGTTGCGATCAATGGGTAAATCTACTGCGGCGCTCATTAGCTTCCGGTTAGGCTTTCTTTGTTGAGGCAAGCCGTTGAGCTTACGTTATTGAAACATTTCTCACTTGACCTAGTTCATCAGATGAACAGTTAGGTCTTTGCAATTGTCATCTAAATAATTGTTTGTGGAATGGCACGCGGCAGTAAAGGACTATGGTCTAGCTTATGGGACTGCTTTGATGACACCGCCTTCATAATCATCGATATGCACAGTCATTTCAGGATATTCAAAGCAGTGTCGCTTGAGGTCTATCTTCAACACATGTCTATAGCGCAACATAAATAATTATGACCATTATCACAAATTCAACTTTTTTAAATTTGATACACTTTTATCTCTCTCACTATTGAAACCCGTCAAGTGTTATTGTTCATAGTCATCGTATTGATTGAAACGATGTGTTTGTTTGGAGACAGGCTGCTTTTAATCAATGAAAACATCACTTTTCAATTTTGTAAATTAAATGAAGTCAGTGGCGAAAACCACGATGTTCAGAAAGTCTCTCCCGTCGTAGTAAGTCAGTTGATAGATCGCGGTTGAGCAATATTGGCTATTGGTTAACTCAATGAGCTCACACACTAATCAACCGCACAGTGAGGCTATTAACAGTGCAAGTCAAAATAGAACAGCTTGGCTAGCAGAGTTGCAAATTATAGTTTAATTTATAATCAAACGGAGTTGTTCCGATAACAGACTTTAATGCGCCTATACTGGTCACATCGATATTGGAGTTCTAGCTATCTGGCGCGACTGGCTAATTAAATGCGATGATTATGTCATGGATGTGTTTATAGTCTTTCTCTCTCAATTAAATAGGAACACATTTATATGTTTCAAAACAGGAAAAAAAAAAGTCCAGAAACCTAGTGCTGTTATTGTTGTTGTTGCCGTCTTCATTAAACGGCAAATAACGATAACTTGCGTGTTGCGAATGTATTGTAAAATAGGCAAATTATCATATTCAATTTTTCTGTTGTTATCTTTTCAAAATGATTCCCTACTTGTGAAAAAACAACAAACAATGTTGCAATGTCGGTTTTCTTGGTGAAATCGGACCAAAGTTGAACTAAGGCTTTGCGCTTTATGACAATAATCTTTGCAAAATGTTTGGACAAATTGTGAACTGTCAATCAATCTCCTCATCGAGCGTATGCACGTGCAAGTGAGGCTTACATAAACATTTTCAAAGTTTGAGTAATTCGCATTGGATTGAGGCGCCATATCAGCATGCTGCAGACTGGTCCATAGATGCGCCCATGTCTTAATCTAAGGCTGTACTGAATTGAGCAAATGACTCCATTGTGCCTTTGCTAAAGTCACAAACTGTGAGTGATACTTTGTTATTTCCGAACGGCTTAATTTTTAGTCTTCAGACTATCAACAATACTGCTACGAGATCATACTATACGCTAGCTAAAATGTCTTGCATAAACATTTCTCAGCTGGAGCTTTAAACACAGGGGAAGTTTGAATGTAAAGAGCTAGTGAGCACATTAAGTTAAGATTTATCAGGTGCTAATACAAGCCCCATTACGCGGTAGTTTTCAATTTTATCGTCTATTTTCTTTTGCAACAAAAACATTTATCAACCTATTTACTTACATTCACTAGTATCAATTGAAAGGCCTTGTTTCTATTCTTGCAAACGGATCCACACAATTAGGCACACAAACCAAGCACCCTCTACCAGACCAAAATAAATATCAAGGCCCACCCTCTGGTTAACCGACGCTGAAAATGCTCACACAATCTCAATTATTCCAAGTAAAACAAACATAAATTTTGATTCACGTTCAAAATAACAAGTAAAATGCTTGCATGGTTCTTTAACATTTTAAAAATTTCCAATCGATGGAATAGAACCCTGCGATGGATCTACAGTATTTCGTTCATGTCATGGCGTTTGTTTTTTAATTTCACAAAAAGTTCAGACACAAATTGCTATCATAAACTTAACATAACAAGCTGATAGAAAAAAGAATGATGAGTCTTGAGCCTGATTACCAAACCAGCAAAAAAGGAAGTTAGATGGTAGATCACACAGCGATTTATTTTCAATTTCACAAAAATGCATAATAATTATGATGTAATGAATTTGAAATTTGAATAAGAAATACATTATCGCTATTTCAATAGTTTGAAATAACTTTTGCCAAGTCAGAGCATTGAATATCTTTGACACACTAATTATATAGGTTGAAAACGCCTTGGATTTTCTTAAATTCTCTATTTGAAAGTTGATGGGGTATAAAGTTTTGTATTGTTGAATCCCAATTTAGAAATCCACGCTAAGATAAATTTCGATACTGTAATTCAAGCTATGTCTTGCATCGTTTCAAGAAACCAGTCGCAATGGAGTTAATTAGAATGTAATTTGAAATGCATTGAGTTATTATCATGATACAATTCCCATTTTTAATTCTGGTCTCATTGATTACAAGCAATCTGAAGTTGTTATTGAAGACAAAGAGGTGAGTAGCTATCCTTGTCAACTTTTGATCTATGATTTCGGAAGCCGGCGGTAATGCCAGAATTCAACGATTAGATTTTTATAGGAATCATATTTGTTCGATTCAATTGCATATCGTGTTTAATGAGATATATTTTACTGCTAAACAAATACGCCCGCTTTGTTGCTAAAGAGGTACACATAACACACGAGTATTAATTGTTCCTCAGAGGACCTTGGCCAAGAGTTCTGTCAAATATTCTTATCAATTGCTTTGCTATCGACAGAATAGGTACACATTTAGCTAATGTACAACGATGATAATGTTCTAATTCAAGCAATACCCTTGATCATAGTCAAAGAAGAAATCATGTTCTATTATCAAACTAGGAGAGAACAAGAACCAAATATTTGATGCCTTTTGTTGGCACTACAGCGAGAGGAAGAAGCAAATTCCAACATCGAACAACCGTCAATTGGGAAACGAATTTATCTCATAATATCAGCTACCCTCTAGTAATAACAATGATCAATTTGTAGTGGTGCTTTAGTTCAAAAGAATTATAGTTTTACACCGTGTGGAAGGTACGTGAGGAATTCTCCACACATTTGTTCTTAGAAATCAGAATGTGCTCGATGCAGAATTCTTAGTGAGAATCTGTCATAGGGCCCAATTATCAGAATAAAGAAATGTTGAAAGACTTTCTTATCTAATCAATATATGCCATTGAATAGTTGATACCTCATTGAAATTGTTTACAAACTACAGGTGAAATTATTTAACACATAATGAAATGGTTGATAATTTACCTTTCATAAATGTATTTGTTTGTTGATTATCTTTGTAATCAACTACTTTGCGTTGAATATTCTCAGCGTCCATGGTATGTGTTTACTGTCAAAATGTTTGCAGAACTTCAATCACACCTTTTGTGTGTAGCAATGGTGAAAGAAGGTCGAACAAAACTGCCTCAAGAACCATGCAACAACCTGTCCGCTATTCACTCCCAAAGACGGGGGGGCCTCTTACAGATCAATGATCCCTCAGGGGCAATGGTTCTTCTCGCATGAACGCCCTTGCTTGTCCAATTTCCAATCCATAAATATTAAAACGTGAATTTCATTAATGAGGTAAATCATTTTTCAACATGTTACTCCCGCTGAGAAATTCAATAAGTTTCAATATAAAAAGTTTGAAAGTTGATCAATTTTGACCGGTTCTAGAATGCCGGTCAACATGCGCTAATGCAAGCACCATGAGTTCGTTGTTATGGCAACCTTAAGCTAAATGTTTTTGACTGTTTCAATTCTTAATTTGCTGATGAGAGAGAGTATGCTTGTGGGACGTTTGGTATTCACTATTGACGTGCAACAATTTTTATTTGAGGTTTCAATTCAGCAACGCAATTAATACAGTCTGATTACTGGTATAGTTTACAGTGTTTGTAAACACGTTAGATCACAGTAGAGCGTAAAATACGAAATAATTATATAATCATGTTAATTAAATTATGTTAGATATAAAAGCTGATAAAAGAGTGTAACTGCTAGGTTACGTGAAACTTTCAAATAATGTTTAGCTTTTACATCTCATTAGCACGCAGTAAACAAATTCGATTGTTGTTTTTTTAAAATAGTACCAGAAATTAGAAAATAGACTGTCAAAAATTTAAATCAACTTGAACAGAAAAGAAGCTCTATATACTTCATAAAACTTGTTACAATGACAAAATGTCATTTTTAATCTGGGAAAATTTAAAATTGAGTCGTATTTGACAATGCTGGCTGTAAAAGGTACAATGGAATCTTGTGAATCGATTGAAATGGTATATTATCCATAGCTTAGCTGTAGAGAGAGTTTTCATTGCATCGAAGATTACTTTAGGTGTTAAGGGGCAGGTGGCCGTGTGTCTGTTGCTAAACTTAACCTAACAGTGTATATGCAGATTCACAAAGAAGACATCAGATCAATCACAAACACATAATATTGATGATATTGTGAATAATAATAATAATAAATTTTGAAATTAATACCACACTATGTTTACAAATAATCGAATTAATCAAGACTTGATCCCTCTCAATCGCTATCTGTTATGCTTCACTTAACATACTCCTCGATGGAATACAATGAAGAATTTATCAAAATTTATTTCAAACGCAATCGACTTATAGAACAAGTAATAATCGTTTTTTTGCTTCGGGCACGTAATCTCTGAGTGTACATAATGTCTATTTAACGTAAAAATAGACTCTATGTTTATATATTTCTAGTGCTATCTAATTACTGCAAATAAGGGCGTTAGAATTCAACCTTGTAACTGGTTGAGATAGGTTGGTTCTGCCACTGTTTGCCTTTCTAAAATAGACATAAGACTTTTTGATAACCTTCAAGGTCAACCTCTATGGTTTCGTTTGTAGCAAAAATACACACGAGAAAGACAAGCCAATTGATCGATATGAAACATGTTTAGCGTAGTCAACCACCACGAATAATTTATCAATCATGGTATTTAATGTGATGTTCAATGAAGTGACCATATCTAACAGATTATACAATGGCAGGTGGTGTCTTAATTGTGAATTGGTTACCTTGAAATCGTGGTCCCGCGCGTGGTTTGCCTTCCTGATTATTCAAATTGCTTGTAATTCAAGCAAACATCTATAAACACGAATTCATTATTCTACAATCAGTGTAAAATTCTTAATTGATTGTCCTACCTCATTCTAAACAGGCAGCGCTAATTTAACGAAAAGAGAGAAACAACAAGGGGAAGACCACGCCTATCCTCTAAAAAAAAGAATAAAGTCTGTTATGTAGCCTCTCTCTGTACGATAGTGGCTCTATTTGAGAATCATCTCAATTGATCAAATCAGAAAAATACTGATCAATTGAATGAAGCAAGACAGTAGTTCTTGTTGACTGCAACTACAGCCATGGCAGTTTACTTCATGTTCCTCCTTGCTGCTAAGAATGTGACAATATTTACATTCTCTTCTTTGATCAATCCAAAAAATAAATCATTTGAGAAACGTTATTTGTAAAACTTAAAGGTGTTGAATGAATGATGATGAAGATGAATTAAAATATCGTCCTTCATCTTTACTTTTCATTATTTGTTGATCTGGTTCTACTTCAGATTTAGCAGTCGACTTTCCATAAAGCCTAGCCTAAATTATCTCAAAACGCATGTACTTATTTTTGCGCGCTAACGTCGTTTCTTAATCTACCAGACACAGTATGATTATCCAAACTGCTAATGATAATTAATAGCGCTAGAAAAGATAGCCAAGTTAAAAGCCGAGATTAATTTAAAGTCATCGAATGTAATGTTATGGCCCCAGAAACTCACAGCCATGGCATCATCAATTTGTCTCGAACTGGTGTTTATGAATCTAGACACAAGTCAAAAGCCAACGGGTGTAGAAATCTTGAATGGAGACAATGAAAATTAGAATATTTGAACTGTTGCTCGTTTATAGTTATGGTCGAGACACGTCGATGCAAACAATCAAACGGGTGCCTTGCTTCAAAAGCTTAGGAGTTTAAATCCAACGTGGAAAAACTCTCAACCTGGTGTGTGTTTAGCCCCTGTGAGAAAATATAAGCTAATCTCAGAGCAGCGCTGAATAATTGTTAAGCATTACTTAATACACAGGTCATGTATCTCTTTAAATCATATGTTTAGCTTTGTTTCAGCAAATAGATTGCCACCCAGGTAGTTGGATACATTTACAGATTCCATACTAAAAACGATAAAATGAGAAGGAATTGGAGGCAATCGAACATAAATCTTGCTGTGGCTTTCAGTCGGCCTCTTTGCCTCCAGGTGCCATAGTTTTGTCTACAAATGAAACAAAGGAAAAACAGCTTAGACAGCTAAAAAATCGGCCAATGGTTTTGCTCTTGATGTGAATTTATACCCTCAATCCTCTATTAAATAGAAGTATTTCCACCGGTTAACCGATTCCTCAACGGTTTGTGTACTACATATATTGATAACGTTGTTCAATAAAAGGTAAATCACAAACAGGCTGATTAATAAAAACTATAATTACATATAGTGTGAGGGTAAAATTAAACAGAGGCAAAATATTTTGTTTTATCGTAAAGCCCACGATTTGGTATATCAAGAGAGCATGTGGATAACACTCGGGAGACCCAATGTGTCTCTTAAGTAACTTATCAAATAGCCGTCAATGTTTGCGAAGTTTAATTAATCAAAATGAAATGACGAGAAGGTGCATTATACAAAGTGATTAATGTAGCAATAGCTAATTTATTTAACATCGAAAACGGAATACTGCCTATTTTGAGTTCATAATGCTCAACAAGACGTATTTTCTTCCAACGCAATTATGACAAATTATTAGATCTTGACCCATCATATTTCATCATTGTATTTTCTGTTACTCCAGCGTCCAATACCTATTCCGGTTGAGGAGTACAAGCAGTCTTGACCTATTAACGTTACCAGCAATGGATCGGGTTAAGCATGAAGTTTGCCAAATTGAAATATTTGTGTTGAATTCTGTTGTCATCCGGACATTGTTGTCATGGATTTTGAGTGATTAGTTTGATTCATTTAAAGAGAAAGAGAGATGCTACATTCTTTGTAGACGCAGTTTTGTATTTGCAAATATAATGACGGAAGCCATGAATAGACAGTCTAGCGATTAGTTGGCGGTTGATTGGGTAGTAGTTCAGAGAGTTTCCACTAGGAGCGCTTGGCCATAGGAGCATTGAAATATCCCTTCCCTATATAAGAGTTTGGATTTTAGTAGATTTTCTCGAATAAAGGGATGACATTTTGTTGGGATCGAAGTGGATGAATGTTGAAAGTGCAGTTGAAAGTATCAAGGATCGAGTATAAGGAAATATTTTTACTCTCTCGACGAACTCTCAAAATATTCTTTCACTTCGCTTAATGTTCCACTTTCATCCCGCACAAGAGGATTAGTGAACATCGACTGGATTTCGTTCCTCATCATCATTGTATTTTTACTGAACAACACATTTGACATATCTCTGGCAAAACTCGTGAAGGAGGGGGGGCAGGGAGAAGGAGGGGATAAATTTATCATAGGAGGACTGTAAGACACACACAGTGATATTTCAGTTCCGTTTAAAAGCATTCACGGTATTGCAGCATCGAAATTTTGGGATTGAAAATTTTAATAGTTGCCATTTCGGCTTTTAACAAAATTTCTCTTGCAGATGAAAATGGTCTATTTTGATAATGATGACTTCTAAGTATTTTTCTTGTAGATATGAATTATTATTAAGCAATTATAAAACGAGAAGCCGTGCTCATGTACGCTCTCATATTATCTTGAGTGTTTACATAAGCGTATATGCAACACTAGGCGTGAGTTTCATAATTGCTGTATAGAAGAAATAATTAATATTTGGAGAAGATAAAAGTGTTTATTTGTTGAACATTTCTGATCAATATCGCAACTCTCGTACTTTGATGAGGAACCTAGCGTGTTTGCATAGAAAAACACCCGATAGAGTCCGAAGCACTCGAACACAGTTGATCAGTTCGCAGTTCGATTAGTTCGATCCAGAGTTTGACTAGTGTTTACATGGTGTTTTATGCTACAGAATCACTTTTAGGGTTTAAAGCAAGGTGCATTGGTTTGGTTTCATAATTTCCTAATAATGAGGATCTTTTGTGACAAGCTTTTCTTATTGTTGGTAAAGAGATACATATTATATGTATCTATATACAAAAAGATGAAACTTGTCAATAAAGATATTTTAAATAAACCTAAAACTATTACAATCAATATCACTTCTATATTTACAAATTGAAAATCTCCTTCAAGGTTTTACAGCTTGGAAGCATTCTCGTAATATTTGTGCAATTTACTCTTTTGTACGGCTATGTTCAATATTTAAAAAAAGCTCTAGATCATTTCTCTCCGGCTGTTGTAATGATCTTCGTATCAACATCCTCTATTAACGTTTCGGCTTCGTCCACCATGGGAGCCACGGTGGTTTCGAACCTAATCGGTTGGACAATAAGTAATTATTCGCTAAGTTCGAGTATTTTGCAAACTTGCCATATTCTCCTTTACTGG
>JANVCG010042782.1:0-21352 GCA_025505365.1 Haliclystus inabai
GCATAGCGAACAATTTTAGGGCCACGGGATTTGTTCCCTAAATGGAACAAAATTGTTCCCTTTGGTATAAGAGTGTAGTTTTCAGTTACACTCGATGAGAGTATCTCTATCAGAATAATAGCTGTTCTTTGTGTGTCATTTTTTTTGTTCCATTCAATAAATTTGCAAAGCATATTTACTCAAAAGTGAATTTATTTAGGAATATCGTGGTAATAGATAAATCATTGAATCTATCTATTTCGAAATCTATTCAAAGATTATCTAAAAAAATAAAAAAAGTTCAATATAAGCATCATTTCTGGTTATGTGGACGTGTGAATTTGATATAGCCATAATTAAATTACCTAGGTTCCCAACCTAAGTCAACATAAATGATTCATTCCATGCACATCCCCCATGTCCGTCCGTACAACCGAGAAAAATAGCGTAAATTTAAAAGTAGATCAGATTTCCTTTGTAAATAAGCATTTTGAATCACAGAGATGTATTTTATATTTAGATAATTTAATATTTTATTAGTTTTACATAATTAACATTCAGCTCAGGAATGGTGTTAGGCATGTAGCATTTGTTCCTCGTTTGCAAATTAAATGATTGGAAATGATAATGATGATCATTGGCATTATTACTAAAGCCAGTCAAGCTCACTTACAATTTGTAAGGAAGGGGCCCTGTAGGGATATTGAAGTATTGTTTACAGATTGCAGTTCTGTGGAAATGAGTATTTTAAATCATTTAAGCTGATTATTGCAATTACCTGATCAATCGACGTGATAAATGACTTTGCATACTCTCCACCAAAATATTCTATGGCAAATTCTATAAGTTGCACTAATACAGCTACATTTCCACCGTATGCAGCATAGTGCAATGCATATGCTCTATTCTGTAAAATTACAAAATGATAATTGAAATATGTAAGAAATTGTTACACCTGATAACTGATAGTAGATGAATAAGTTCCTGTTGATGAAATATGAGTAAAAAATTTGATACTCGCTCAAGACTAGAACTTTTGATGCAACAAAATGCTTACTCCTGAACGGATTAATCACCATAACTCGAAAGTATCAATCCAGCACATTTCGTTGTGAAAAATTTAAATATCTATCAAATTTTAAATGTAAGTCTTCAACAGATGATATCAATAATAAAAATAATCACACATTCATCGCAATTGTCATGGTGATAAACAATCCTTTTACACCCTTCCTACAGCTATTCTTTTTACATATTTCCATTGTTTTTAAATTATTCATAGCAGAATTTGAAAACGGAGCAGAATGTGTTAGATGTTGGAAAATATTGTAGTTCCCTAGAGTGTTGGTTTTTCCAATACAAATAAAGAACTGAAAGACCAGCATTACAGTTACACTAATAATGAATTTACCTCATCTTTTGCTTCCAAAAATGTCTTGAAAAACAGAAGATAATTACTGTTTTCGGCATTCGTTTCCAAAGTCTGTAAAACGACATCATGCCTGTTCGTTGCAGCACCATTTAAGAAGAAATTTTCATCCTATAAAATTGCACGATCATAGCACGTATATAAATTAAATAATAAAACAACTGTAATATCAGTCAAATTCTGACAAATGATTAGGGTTACAAATTGTCCGTTCAAACTTTTTGGTGCCGTTTTCATCCGCAAAGACTAGTGTTTATCGAATTAATAAAGTTTTGCCTTCATTTTAATTCAAGTGTTAAAAACAGAGTGTTTCCAATGCTTCGAAAACATATTTTTTCATCTTCAGGCAATCCAGAAAAAGTATGGTTTTATGTAAGTTTACAAAGCATTTATAATCAATCATTAACTTAATTAATAGTAGATCGACGAGTAAACTGGTACTAGTCTCAGTAAAATGAATACATCAGTTAAACTGCATCTGACACCAAATTATTTTACTCCATATTCATGTAGCTTGGGATAAGTAATGAGGTTTTGCAGAAATAGCTTTTAGATTTGGACACGTATTGGTTGAAATAATTTGATAAGGAATATACGGCGATATAAATTTCAAGTTGATCAGATCTCATATATCCGGACTAAAATATCTCAACTTAATATATCATCATTATACACGTGAGTAAAACAGTTCGATTTACAAGTCAGCCATAGACATATCAACACAATTCCATTGTGGCTAAACGTATTTATAATGTTCTTCGAAAAGCGCCTATTTGACGTAAATGTTTGGGCAAAATTGATTTTACTCCTTCTTGATCACGACAACAAAGTCAGCAGAGCAAGGAAAATCGCTAATTCATTGTTTTATGTGAGAATCCAGTTATTCAAAAATTAAAGAAAAACAAAAACATTTAGAACAGCACTGAACAGTTTTTGCTCAATTTGACAAACTTTTATGCAGAATTTGGGAATGACATGACATTTGCTTTTGATATTTTGTCGTGTTTCGCGGCACTAAAATGGAAGGCCTGTTGTCTGAACTCTGAACATTGCCAACAAGCAATCAGCAATCAGGCAGAGATTTGAAAAAGGATTTTATTATAAAAGATAGCAGAAAATGTACTTATAGTGTTTACTCGTGTTTACTTTGAAAATTGAGCATGCCAAACAAAGGAGCAACAGAATTCCCAACTATAGCAATAAATGCAACCGATTTCCAATTATAAATAACTTGAATGACACTGAAAAGTTTTTGCTTATCAAAACCTATTGTGCATATGGAAATAAAGGGTGTTCGATTGAAGATAAACGCTCACTTCAAATCTCGTAGACCCCAGGACTTTTGGAGTTTAATGCAGGGTGAACAAAAATACGATTGGATTTGAAGCAATCAAAAGAATGGCTCCTTTCACTAAGAGAGGCATATTATTGACTATCAGCTCAATGTATGACCCTCTCGGCATGAGGACCTCTATTTTGCTTCATGTTATATTACTATTACAAAACTTATGGAAGAAGAGAATGGATTGGGGTGGTATCATATCTGATGAAGACAAACAACGCTGGCAAGCATGGTAATGGAAGTGAAGCAAGCAAAAGAGATGTCTCTATCAAGACTGATGATATTACCACAAAGTAAGAAAATATTGCTACATATCTTTGCTGATTATTCAGAAGAATTATGGTTCTGTTTCACAAATACAATCATAAAAATTCTATGAAGTAAGCTGCTGCTTTACGATTGCAAAATTTTTGATTGAAGAAGAATCAAATTAGCCAACCAACTATATATAGGAGATAATGATATGGAAGTGAAGAAAGTTAGAAACTATTCCTTAACTCTTACAGAAGCCAAAGAATTATACTATGAAATCCTAACGAGGGACTCATTCTGGAGAATTCTTAGAAGAGAAACTGCCTGGATTAGCAGACTTGGTCAAACGCTGACAGCCTGTGTGCTCATTACGTCGGACTCCATGGTATACAGGCTAACGAACAAGAGGGTAAAAAATGGGCCCGCTAAGAATTAAGCTCTTCACCGCGCACGTGCAAAAGCCTCTCGGATTGCTTGAATCTGATTGCAATGGTGGATGATGAGAGGGATTCTTTTATTTCTTTAGTCACAAATTTTCTTATTTTTCATCGTGATGTGGAAATTTTTTTTTGGAAACGCATGCTTTTATTTGGGACAGATGTGCGCTCAACTCAGAGGTGTTAATAATGACAATACTGAACGATAAATAAAGGATGCTGTGGGAGAAGGCGTGCAACAATCAGTCCAAACAATATGAACGGTGAACACTTTTATGGTACTCTAAACCAAAAATCTGTTGGTAGATGATCTTTTTAGCATTTTATATGCTGTTATCTTATCTTCTGTCATCATATGCATAATCTGTGAGAGCTATTCGAAGCTGAATTGATTCCAGATCTTTAGAGCTTCGTTACGTGTTTTCACTTTAGATTTGTGTAGGGCAATTTGTAATCTACCTTGATATTTACCTACTGCGACTATTACTGGACGTAGCCTGGTGAAAATCTTGCCTAACAATTGTATATTCAAAACGTCTGTTGGATGAATGTGATACTTGTGACACAGTAATATCACATAAATGGACTTATATTTTCAAGTAGAACGTGAATCAGATCCTGATGTTAACAAGATACTAATTTACAAGTGATTTCCACTATAATATCATTATTGATATCATTATTGCCATCGATAAATCCACAAAGTATCAATAAATTAATTGTTATGTATTTCAGCTTTAGCACTTTTTTTCATGAATCAATCTATCTTGTTTCCTTTTCTTTTGGCTAAAAGTTCCAGACATGTACTATATCACATTTCAATGTATACTAAATCTTCAAACCTGCAATGAAAAACGTTTTCACGTATGTTTAGAGAACTGTATATAATAGATAAGAAAACAATTTTACATACTAGCATGGTATTCACAACAACACTGCAGGGCTGATGACTTAAACTGATTATTATTGTTACCTAATGACCACTTCTTATATATCAATTTCAAGTGTCTCTTGTAATTAAGTACAAGTTTCTTGCACCAAAATGATGATATTTTATTTATTTCTGAATACTTCACAACACAGAACAAGGCTATTTTCTGTTTAAAGCTGGCCAATTATTGTTAGGACCAAGATTTTTTATCTAACTCGAGTGCAGAATGTTTTGATAATGATTGCATGACTATCAACTATATCAAAACTCTTCAGTATTTATTTATATTTGAAAGCAAATAGTGGCAAATTTGGAACTATTTCTTCTAGCAGTTGCCTGTGTTCAAAGATATCTTTTGAAAAATATCTTATCAAAATTGGAAATTATATGGTAGACTTACAATGAAAGTTTGACATTATCCCCTGATTGAATATGCACCAAATTTATCAATTCGATCAGTAATCGGCTGACAACTGCTTTGAAGGAGTCTTGATCTCAAATTTTGTAGAAAGTCAATCTATTGTGCGATGTATTCACTTTTTGATCTTCAAAATAAGGACATTATTCAAGTTAATATATTTTGCTTTGAGGCTTCCAAAGTTTACTTACACATGGGTAGCTACAATCTGGCTGCCAGACATTTTATGTACAGCAAAGAGCCCTACTTTCATGACAATTGCAAAATGAAGATAGCTGTGCAATGTGTATTCAATCTAGATTTTTTGCTCATTTTTAGCAAACATACAATCAGGTATTTCTCTACAAATTGACTTCATCCGTGTCATAATCGAAGAATTAGATTATCAAAAACCTACATTACTCAATTCAAATTATGTTTAACTCAATATTCAAGCTTTACATTTGATTGCTCTGTTTTACCAGCTTCTCCAAGTTTTGAAAAATCAGTGCAATAGGTACGCGAATGACAGTGATAATAGTTTTTCAACACAAATTGACAACAATATTGGAATACATACAAATTCAAAAATAATGGAATACATTCAATTTTCAACAATATACTCACCAGGGTCACCAGGAGGTTGTGATTTTTCAAATTTCACCCCGTAAACAATTGTCTAGTGTTTGTGCTGTGCAACTGTTGCAGGAATGTAGTTTACACAAGAAGTCGTAGTCTGCACAAAGTTAGGCTTGGAATTTGGGAAATTTGATCTAGTGGTCGATGCAATACGAAGTGGGAAGCATAACAGATCTAAAGTGATGTATATAATATCTTCAGTTTTGATACTCTAATTATGAGCCACGTAGAGAGTTAAGGCATCGTTGAGCAACTTGCATGTTAAATTTCCATTGACGGAAGGCAAGTTATAACCACAACTCCAAGAGCAGGGTGTTGTGCCCGCTACACAATCATAAGTAACAGGTTCATAATGTAATAACCATCTCTGGCGATCATGTGCGGTCCTCACATCTAAATCATTACGTCATGAAGACGAGACTATGATCACTACACTCGCCCTCTCTTTTAAAATAGAAATAAACATAATGATGTCATTCAACCATTAGCTATAAATCATTTTGATTAACTATATTAATTAGCATTGAAAGAAACTTTAAAACATTAATCAGCATTACATAACCTATATATATTAGTCGATATGGATACGTAGGCTTATTTATATCGTTAGATTACTTGTCAGAATGATCGAATCTCTTTGGTGGATTTATCACACTTCCTGACCTAGTTACTATTTTATCGTTTGCAACTACCGGTCTAGTAACCGTCTTGACATGTGAACGAGAACGTACTAGTTCTTTCCCTTGATCTGTTTCCACGGTAACACGATCTAGTGTGTTTGATTTCACTTCGCCGTAAACTATTTTGGGTTCTTTATTCTTTAACAAAACACGTTCTCCTTCGAATGGCACTGGTAATACCAACTGACGCAGCTTTTTGTCGTGATGTAATTTCATAATAGCTTTCGCCTTTTGTTGGTCAACAGGATTAACAATATAATCTTTTTTCAACTCCTCAATAGATGGTACAGCTGTCGTAGGTCTTCTCCGAGTGAATGCGTGGAGAGGCGTAGTCCTTATCATCCGATGATGTGTTGTTCTCAACTTGAATAATGCTTGCCGTAATCTACGTTTGCTGCTAACATTGTCAAAACGATACCATCTTCTTTTGAATGACCGATGGAATCTTCCGATCATTCCATTCGATCGAGGATACCTTGGGGGTGACTTACGTATACGAATGCCAAATTTCTTGCAAAATCTTTTAAAATCTTTGGAGATAAATTGAGGACCATTGTAACTCATTATTCAATTGTTGACCCATAGCGTGAGAATACACAATCCAATGCATCGATGACATCTGCAGTGTTTTCATTTCTCAACGGGAAGACTTCTGGAAACCGCGATCCGTAATCCACAATTGATAGATAAGCCTCTTGGTTTACATGGAATATATCTGTAGCAATTGTGTGCCATGGAGGTAACATATCAAATGGTTTTAATTCTTGCTCTGGCCAATTTTCATCAAACTCTTTACAAAACCGGCTTTGCTATACTGCAGCTTGAACTTCGGAGCTCATCTGTAGCCACCACCGAGTTGACTTTATTCCTAGGTGACTATCATGAGCTAGGTTGATCAACTGTTCCCTTAACGATAATAGCATCACAATTTTAGTTCCTTTTAACAATAAACGTGGTGTCTTGTGAACACTCAATAAATGTCTCTCTTTAAAGTACGGGTCTAATGATTCTGGTAATTTAGACCAGGCATTACTTCCAATTGCTCGTATGATAGACGATAAAGCATTACTTTCAACAGTTGCTTTAGATACGTCTTCAAGTGTTAAAAAATCAGAGCCTAAACAATCTGGTCCAACAATTAACAATGCTATTTGTTCATACTCTGGTTAGATATCTCAGTTGTATTATCATCAGTTAGAGTACGAGATAAAGTGTCTGATAATCCGTTACTTAGCTCTTTACTAGCATGGTAAATTTAGCTCGATATGGAGCCTATCGTAGTAACATACATTGAAGTCTTGGTGGGACGTCATCGAACGGCTTGTCCAATATCTTCTCAAGCGGCTTGTGGTAGGACCAGAAATCTACATACCGCCTTGCACAAATTGACGAAATTGTTCTGCTCCGAAAACCAACAAAAGCATTTCTCGCTCCATTTGTGAATACCATTCTTCCGTCTTTGTTAATGACCTACTAGCTGTCATAACAGGTTTCCATTCTTTATTCTGAAATTGTAACAATACAGCGCCTAATCCATGGGGACTGGCGTCACCTTGTATAGCAATTGGTAATTTGGGGTCATAGAAGCTAAATGACTTACAGGCAGCTGCTGTAAATGCCATTTGAATAGAGTGCCAGGAATCACTGATCGCTTTCTTGTCAAAATTCCTGACAGCAACGATCACGTATGCCTTTGTCTATAGTTGACAAATCTGGTAAGAATCGCTGCAAATAATTGATAGTCCCCAAATACCATCTTGCCTCTTCAACATTATTTGGTAGAGACAAACAGAGTGCAGCCGCTATTTTCTTCTCATCTGGCGACACGCCATGTTGAGATATTGTATGACCTAGAAATTCAATTTTCGACTTATCAATTTCACTCCTCTTTTTATTTAATTTAGCTTCAATTTTCTCTACTCTTTGTAATACTTTACGTAATCGTTTATTATGTTCGCTAATGTCTTTTCCGTGTACTAATATATCATCAATAAAAACCTTCTAAATTGGCTAAATGGTCTGCTATTACTCGTTGAAATATTTTTGGGCCAGAGCAAATGCCAAACAGTAATCGCAAATAACGATTATTTCCTTTATGCGTTGCTATGGTAACTATTCTTGACGATTGCTCAGCTAATTTGACTTGGTTGAAACCGGACTCCAAGTCCAGCTTTGATTATGCAGTCAACCCATGTAGCTTTGAGAATAATAAATCAGGAGTAGGAATAATAAAACTCTCGCGTTGAATGTGCTTGCTCAATTTACGAAAATCAACACAAATACGCGGTGCACCATTTTCCGATAAGCAACCAAGATTGGTGATAACCAATCTGTGGGACCCCGTACACGCTTAATAATGTTTTGACTCTCAAGTCTATCCAGTTCTTAACCTACAGATTCATGCAAGCGAAACGCCAATTTTCGTGCACCTTGAACTATTGGTGTTGCTTCAGCACGTAATTAAATTTTGGCTACACCTATGTTTTTCTCTGTATGTAGCTCACTCACGGTTACATTAAATTCATCCGGTAATGATAACGGGTGACCTCCAAGAGACAACAGACACGACGAGCCGTCAACAGCACAAGCTTTGACAGATATTGGCTTTCTTTTTGCCGCTGACACTAGTTTCACGGTAGTTTCTCCGAGTATTTTTATTATCTTCCTGTTTCAAGGCTTCACGTCTCGCTTGGATTTTGAAAAATCTTTCGAAAGCTTCAAGCACTCTAAAGGTACCATCGTTGTTGTAGTACCAGGATCAATGAGAAACTTACGAGACTGTCCATTGGCCCATAAATCCACGTACGCTCTGGTGCCCTGTGCTGACTTGTCAGAAACGGCAAAACACATTGATCCGACTGTCTGTCTGTCTGTCTGTCTGTCTGTCTGTCTTGTTCACTGTCAGAACCTGATACACGACAGCATTAGCCTTTGCTTCTCTCGAAGCTTTTTATTCTTTTTACTTGTGATATCTTTAAGTTCGATTTTCGATTTACAAACCGGCCGGAAATTATTTTTTCCACCACAACTTGAGCATTTTTGGCCATAAGCAGGACAATTTCCTCTTCGATGACGTCAACCGCAATGTTTGTATGATATTTCATCTACCGAAGCTGTCTCGGAGGATCTAGCATCAACTGACGTCAATGTCGTCTCGAAAGTTGATATCAGATTGATACAATCAGCTACAGTTACTTTGTCTATGTCCTGCTACAGAATTGAGCGTTAGCATCTTCATTCATAATACTCCTGATCAATAAATCTCTAATCAGTAATTCACCTGTTAGATTTTCATCCGTATACCCACATTCGTCGTAAACACTTCTGAGTTGTTGTGAGAATTCTTGAATAGGTTGATCGGGACCTTGTTTCAAGTCCAGTAATTTACAACGATATTGTAAATTCCTCCTCTGCGGTTTTAAAATTTGTTCTATTCCAGATAATACATCCAACATAGTCTCCGGATTGCTATCTGTAAAAGCACAGTTCTTTTTGGCAAACTGCCTAAAATCCTCTCCTGCTATATTGCTTAAGATGGCTAATTTACGTTCCTGAGATTGATCAATTAAACCAGTGGCCAGCATATAATTGTTCATCGCGGCTCTCCATTTCACGAACTCATCGTGAGCATTCTTTTTGCTTGGGTCGAACTCAGGTGGTAAGCGACCTCTGAACGGAAAGGAAGCTCCGTCATTCGGCATGATCTCGTTTATCACTGTACCTCTGATATAAAAATATGCTTAACTAATATGCTTAACTATACTACAGTGTTGTTCCCGCTACACAATCATATAAGTACCAGGTTCATAATGTAATACTCAATAACGACAACAGTAATATATATAACAGTAAATATAATCGATCTCATTCATTTGCCGCTCTAACCATCTCTGGCTATCAAGTGCGGTCCTCACATCTAAATCATTACCTCATGAAGACGAGGCTATGATCACTACAGGGAAAGACCGATTTGGATTCAAAATAGCAGATGAAATCATCAAGTATCTGCCTATCACTCATCTTCTATGATGGCTAAATGAAACGATATCCATATTACAGTAGTTAATATCAGTCAACGGTTTACTATCTTCAAATACTGAGCCCTACATAATAGGCATCTTATTTTGAACTACATGTTTGAGAAAATGTGCAGCAAAAAGATTTCCATTTCTGATAAATAACACTTGATAATAATGAGACTTTTAAAGAGTAAAAATATCCCTTCAATGATAAGTGAGTGTACGAGAATACATAAGTTGGTGACAATATCCAGTCGAACGACTTTACTGAAATCACTTGAAATCATTTAAAATCACGTTTCAGCTTTCCAGTTTCGTGTTTTCAAAATTGTAAAATGTGAACGAAAATGATGACTTGGATTCAATGACGTTTGGATATTTGAACCAATCAACAACGCGGTTTATTACTCACGTGAACTGATGACTCACAAAGCTCGCATCTGATTGGGCATTTCCCAAACGGAGAATATGGGCCAACTTAAGTATCAAAGTTCTCTGGCCCGTGTGCTGGCGACCCTCAGAATCATGGAGCCGAACATGGGTAGAGGCTCTTGCCTATAAAAGACTTTTCCATTACTTATAGGAAGCTTTACTGTCTGCAGAACTGGATCACTCGAGGAAGAAGAATTATCCAAGAGAATTCAAATGAGACTTTAGCTCTTACCCTCATTGAGACTTCACAATGCATCGATTCGCTTTAAGGCAAAACACCTTCTGATACTGCCGAAATATCACCACATGGCTAACTTCTTTATCTGCCATTTAAAATTGGAGATGTCTCTTGGAAGTCTGAGGCATGTGCTTCCAGCGTTGAGAAAAAGATTCAAAGTGGATAATTCTCCTATACACTGTTATGCATTATTTGGTTCATTGATAGTAAAAGACGGTAGGAAGTATCATCAAATATGAGGTGTAATTTTATGTTTCTGAATTCACGTGCAGTTCATCTCAAAGTGTCTGATTCCTTGATACAAATGATTTCCTAGACACTCTCTGAAGATTCATTCGTCAATCACCGTTGAAAGCAAAAGAAAATACGATGTCACAACGAATCGACTTTCAAATCACCAGAAAAAGAGTTGAAAGAGGCACTAATGCAACTGCATGAGAAAACTACTGATACATTTCTCCCGCAAAACTCAACAAGATTGATCTTCCAAACACCAACCGTTTCGAATATGAGTGGCGTATGGAGACGTCTCATTAGAAGTGTATGCAGATCGCTTGCCGTAGCAATCGGCACGCTAGGAACAGCGATTAGAAAGCAAAACGCATGTAAGATTTCCTGAGTGAATGTGAAGGAATAATAAACAGTAGGACATCGATGGTATCTTATGACGACCCAAATGACCTAAAGGCACTGACGTGAAAGAGTTTACTTTTGCCTTGCTGCACAGGGGACATTTCCACCTGGAGTATTGGTTCAACATGAAAACTACAAAAAAGATGGCTTCAAAGTCAAAAACTTGATGACTTTTTTTGCAAGAGATGACGTAGAGGGTGTTTATTAGACCAGTGGCACATGTCCCGCTAGCACACTACGGCGACCTACGCTTTACTGTGGGGACATGTAACTTTTGAGGTGAAAAAGTGGCGCACTTCATTCAGAAAAAACGGAATGACCAATCACAAGCAAGAAGCTGTGACGTTTCACTCCAGGCGTTTGTTGATTGGTCTGAATTCTAATTTATTAAGTTATTCTATGGTGTCGAGATCTCAAAAATCAAAACAACTTTAGAATTTGAGAAGAAAATTAGTCGAACTGAAAATTCTTGCATTTGATGCAAAAATGGGGAAGTGTGATAAAAAAAAAACATAGATGAAATTGAGTATCATTGATCGAGCTGCTGTTCAAGGGGTTAGAGATAAATTATGTCAGCAGTTGGTGTTGTGGCTATTTCTATAGGAAAATGATATGATTAAAAACCGACGTTTTTACAATTTCAAATCAAATCTGACAAATTGTGTCAATGCTTTTGAAATAGTTATGTAGAACAACGAGTTTGTCATACAGCAATTCTGAGGACGGGTAGCCTGCACAAAAGTTGAATTTCATATTGAATCGAGACTTTTGTCTATTTTTATCGCTCATGTACATTCAAGGAGTTATGATTACCTTTCGTAGAGCGAAATAAGATCCACTTCACTTGTAAATCAACATTATCGTTTTCTGTTTCCATTGATTTTATCAATGAATCTTCCAAACTTCTTTTTAGCTTTCATGTGAGCCGATAGAAATCGAAAGTTCTAGTCAAGTTTGTTGATTCTTTGAATGTTTACAGTGTAAGCGGAGTGAAATATTGATTTCATTGGGGCGGAGAAATCCAATTTACAACGAAGTGCGATTTTCGTGCAATATATTTACAATGGATAGTAGCTTTTAGATCCGGCGATATAAAAATTACCAAGTCAAGAACATAATCCGTAACGGATTTAGCTTTTTGATCTAGAATTGCATAAGTAGAACGTGGGTTTTATTTCCCAGGTGCAAAACAAAACATTTGTCAATTGCAATTTGCATTTGCCACTCATCAGCCCAACAGAGGAGATTATCAAGGGTTGTTGAAAGAAGTGAATGAGAATTTCAAGTGTCATAAAGTTTAAAAATACTATGCAGTTTAAAGAATCGACAAAAAGTTTGCACTTCACAGAATTTAAAACTTCAGGCAGATCATTGATGTATAACAAGAAAAGAATGGGACCCAGGACCGACCCCTGGGAAACTCCACTGATTGTTTAACAGGATCAGATAGAGAGTCTCCAACACACGCCTGCTGAGTCCGATATTTTAAAAATTCTTTAATCCATGTTAGTAATTGGTTGTGTATTCCGAAAGATTCAAGTTTTGAAATTAATTTTGGGTGTGACACAGCGTCAAATGCTTTTGAATAATCAATGTAAGCTGTGTCTACACATTGCCTTGAGTCAATAGCCACCGTCCAATCATTTAAAGTTTCCAAAAGTTGAACTCAGTTATACCCGTTAACCCAATTAGATTAAGCAACATTGGCCTTAGTATGGATAACTTTGCGATTATTCATGTGTTATATGACCTGTCTGCTAAACCCCTTTTAGTTTCATGTGCATCTGGCACCTGGAGAACGCCACTAGCCTTGTGACACTTTTTATTCTTTAGAAAATTTAATTATCTATTATTGCAATTACCTGATCCTCTGTAGTGATAAATGAATTTGCAATTTCTTCATTAATACATGCTATGGCACACCCTATAAGTTGCAGTGATACAGCTTCATTCCCATTAATTGCAGCATAGTGCAAAGGGGATAATCCTTTCTATAAAATTGAAAAACAATACAAATTGTTAAATCTGATGATTGGTTAGTTGATAAATAACCTTCCTGTTGATGAAATAGTAGTGGAAAATTTGATGCTCGTTCAAGACTTGCATTAATCACAATAACTTGATAACATCGAGCCAGCACATTTCGTTGTCAAAATTCTAATTATCTATCAAATTCGGAATGTCTCCAGTAGCTGATATCAACCATTTGAATAATCACACATTCATTGCAATTGTCATGGTGATATTCATATGCACCTATACAGATACATTTTGGCATATTATTTTTCATTGTTTTCAAATTATTCACAGCAGAATCTGTGAACGGAGCAGAATTGCTTTGTTTTACCAGAGCCTTCTTTAAAAAAGAGTTGGGACACTTTCTGAAGTAGACGCTACGCGCGGTGATTGGTGAGATGTATCTCACGTGACAATAGGACACCATTTTCGTTCAAGAACTCCAAAGTTCCAGTGAAAAACATGTAGGTTTTCACCACGTTTGCGTTTTGACTATAGTTTGTTTTTATTCTTTTGATCTGGCTCAATGGCTGACTGTCGTGCTGTCGATTTCGCAAAATAGTTCAGATAAAGGATATTAAGATATTCTTGATTCTGACTGGTCAAGGAGAGATGCAGGAAAAATTGGATGGGTGCAGCATTAAGGGGTATGGGGCCAAGCCCTGTCTTGCTAAGGGTTCGGGGAAATGCCTCCCGGAAAATTTTTAAAATTCAAAGGCTGGAGGAGGCTGTAATACATTCTAACAATCCATAGAACAGCTGTCAATAATCAATTTAACTACTCATAAATCATTGAATAATCATCTTATAAGCACGAGCAAAATGCTGCAACTTTACAATTCATTGCTTACATAATTTCCAATGGCATAATATTTGACAAATACAGTACGTGATTTTACAAGCGCAAGTTTACAAAATCAACAATCTTTACTGAAAATTTAATGTGCTAATTAAAATACTAATAATGAACACATATAATAGTATATTCTAAAATTGTTGCACATAGGCATTATATATTATTCAAATTTGAACAAATATATTCGATGTTGTAGAATTTTGAATTAAAACCAGATTGAGGGAAAATTGTTATCATCCTATTGAAGAATTCATCTAGCAAATTGGACTTGTGACAGCCCAACGTTCTGAAGTGTACAACAATTGATATTAAATTGCTTATCAGCACTATTACAGAATAATTGAAAATCAACAGGGAAAATTGCAGTCAAATTGTAATGATAGCCAAGAGTTTAAACAACTTAAACAACAGAAGTTTGTCAGTCTTCCAATTTCGTAGTAGAAATTTGAAAATATCTACATTCTCCGCAGAATGTACCAAATAAATACGCTTAAAGCGTCGACACTCCTCCATAACTTGATGTCGACATCAAACAAGGCAATATCGTGTCTGTAGGAAAGGTTTAGAGGCGTTCCACAAATTGTATCGATGTCATTCTCATCCGCGGAGGTGTGACACACGAATAGGTCCCCGAATAATTCAAATTTCTGCTTAATTCGGAGAGCAGCGCTCGTAAATGCGTGAATTACAATGGAGGGATTATATTATGTTACAATTTTGAATATTTGACGGGGTGCCAATGCTCCTTTTGCACCCCCCGGCATCCGCCCCTGCTACTGGTAGAAGAATTGTGAAAGAAAAACCTCCTTGGACGTCAAATATTAACAGAATAAATTACGATACAAAACAACCCCGGGTAATTTGGTAGGTACAGTAGAACTTTCATCCAATTGTTCTTGAAGTTTATCTCTCAAATCTTACTAAAGTACTGCTCTTTTTCTCCATGCCGCTGATTACCACAAAGTAAGCAGAGAACGAACAAGCGTTAATCCCCTGTTTCATGTGCCAATTCAACTCAATTAATGACAGGCGTTGGCAGGGTGTTTTGCAGAATAACGTAAGAAAGTTTCAACTGTCCGTTATGCCCCAATCAACATTTTACTTCAATTTTTCAAATTTCTACTCTCAAATAATGATTATGTGTAGCGAACCTCATTTCGAACCTCAGTTTGAAGAGACTGATGATAAAGGAATGAAAGTTTCTAATGTGAAGATGGATATGCGTGGTGGTAACCAGGCTGTTTTGAAAGACTTCGGCAATACATGCAAGCTGAAAAAGAAAACAGGTATCATCAATTTACTCTATTTCAAGTTCAAGTGAAGTCTAATTTGATCTAGTAGGCCTAATTACAAACAATAATTGACATGCAAATACTTTATTTTTAGGAGTGAATGGAAAACGAGTCCTGAAAAATGTTGGAAGATTTATAAACAATTCTTGAGTAGATCTAATTTTGGCAATTGAAAAACTGTGCTTTATTCAAGATGTGCTACACTTACTAAAGAATTTATGTCATGTCATTCGTCATAAAGATATTTTCATCACTCAGTCGTTTGTTCTAAAACAAATACTGTCTTCAAACAAAGCTTCTTTAAACGACTTTGGGTTACTTGTGCAGTATGATCGATTTGGCAAATAACATCAAAGCCGCTACACATCTGTTTGAAAAGTGCCTAAAACCTAGCCACTTTCAAAATCCCTCAATCTAGCATGATTGACTACATTCAACCTTTACAATTTATTCAGTGCTATATTATTAATGTACTAACCTTTGATTCTTTTGTTCATAAGGAGTCAGAAATGTTTTTGTTCCAGACTAGTTTCACTTGTACCTTTGTTCACGCAGCGCTCACTAGCAGGGATACGTAATTTCTCTTCAAAAAGTGTGGCACTCATACACAACTTTTTGTGTGTCACCAATCACAGACGAGCATACGATTTTCTAGCGCTATGATTGGTCTAAGGTGATAACGTTTAAAGCTCACCCCTAGCTTGTTTTTTTTGCTGGAAGAATATCCTTCACAGCGAAAAAAAAAACATCGTAAAAGAGTGATAAAAATGAAATATTGCACTAGTTTCGATGCCCTGTTGATTGTTATTGGTATCCGATTGAATTCTCCTTACTTTTTGTTGAATGAAAAAAATGTGGTCAAAAAGAGGTGGAATAAAATGACTGTTTTGTTCAATTTGTGGGCGGAAGACGCTACTTGCAAAATATGGGTAAAATGGAAGTAATTTCATTTATATGTTCAAAGTTTGGATCGTTTAGACTTGATTCACAGGACTCATATTAATGTGAAAACTTGTGCATGATTTTATCGCCACACTTTGAGCTGCTAGAGTTTACTAGTCCCTATTATGAAATAAATAGGGTCTAATAGTGCTAGTCTATTCTCGTTCTTCATAAACTATATTCAATGTAAGCTCCATTCTACAATCGCCAACACGACACAAACGACAATTTTGTAAACAACTGGTCGTGCTAGAGTGCTTTGTGAATCATGTAAAATACGTTCAATTCAAAACAACCCATTCGAAAAATAATCAATGAAGCATTTAGTATCAATTTTGGGTTTATTCTCCCTTGTATTTTTCTCCTTTGTACTGTGCAACAATGATATTCAGAGATGAATTTACTATGATTTACTCTTGAGTTACCAAAAGTTAGTGAAGATTTTGTACAAGTTTGCATGGCCTCACTTTAGTTTTAACGAAAATGACTCCATGAAAACCCTGTGTCCCAACAATAGACTTATTGGTAATAGACTGCTGACTATGTTAAAAGTGACAGGGGAAAAAACGTGATCACACGGAGATTAAAGATGGCGGCTACGTAGGGGCAAAATAATCACAAACCCTATATAATTTAAATGGAGAGGAAGTTTAAAGTGGAATTTTTAAACGTTTAACTACGTTAATAGTTAATTATCACTACGATTTGAGGAGGAGGTGTCGATATCTATCATTTGTGGAAAGAAAAATGAAATCGTGCTGGAATTTGACTTTATTTCAAAGTTTTGGCACTGCTCACGGCTTCCGAAAAAATCCCCTAAAACGCAGCAAAATCACACTTATAATAATCATGTTGAGTTTAAATAAAATGATGCCATATAACAATAATGTTTACGCAAAGCAACACTTAACATTCAAAAACACTTATCTAGATGGATATGCATTGCAACCTAGCGCAGTCTGTTGAAAACTAAGTTTGTTCTGACTTCTCGTAATATTGAGCACCAAACATCCCTCTCTCAGGAACTCCGGGAGAAGTTTGGCATGCATTTTTGCGATAAGACAAGAAAAGAGTACTGTTCAACCAAAAATAATTTGATTAAATATACATCTGTATCTAAATTTACGCAGCACGTGCATAAGTTATTGTGGGCAGCCAGTCGACACAAGATACAAGTTTAGCGCAAATTTCAGCACGATTTCATTTTTCTTTCTACAAAAGATAGATATCGACAGATCAAGTCACAGTGTTCATTTACAATTAACGTAGTTGAGCGCTTAAAAATTCCACTTTAAACTTCCTCTCCATTTGAATTAATACAGGTTTCACGATTTTTTGTCCTAACGTAGCCGCCATCTTTAATCTGCATAAAATCTCGCGCCAAATGGAGAGTCAGCAGTCTATTAACAATAAGTCTATGGTCCCAACTCTTGTTTATATAAGGCTCTTGTGTGTCACATCTTTGAAAAATAATGTAGTTCCCTACAGTGTTAGTTCTTTGAATACAAATAAAGAACGGGAAAATCAATACTGCAATTACACTAATATTAAAGTTACCTCATCTTTTGCTTCCAAAAATGCCTTGAATAGCTGAATGTCATCACATTTTTCAGCATACGAATCCAATAATGTCTGTAATACCATACTATGCCCGCACGCTGCAGCCCAATGTAAAGGGCTCTTTCCATCCTATAAAATTGCATGATCATAGTTCTTATATCCATTAAATTATAGAATAACAGGTTCTAAGAGCTTTGAGAGCAAAACAGATTGCTATTCGTTACCATATCAAAAGCAATCAAGAGCTTGAAATTCCTAATGGAACGAATTGATTTTCCACGTTCAACACTTCGAAATTCCTTACCCTTGCACACCTTAGTGAGAACACTGAAAATGTGGAATGTCAAATTATGGCAGCATAAGTTCGCTATAGCTGATTGAATTCCCTGTTGCTCTTTGACCGATTCTACCTTTTTACATGATAGTGTAAGAATTATGTAAATTGACATGGCTAAGGAAAATGTTACCTTCATATTCTGTCCCTAAATAGCTTTGCGCAATATCTTCCCTGCGACAATTACGGTTAAGAATTGTCAGTTCAGACTATTTTGATGCAATTTTTATCCGCTAAGACTTGTGTTTATGCAGGTATATCCAGTTGAATAAGTTTGGGTCTCAATTTCAATGTTAGTGTTAAAACCACAGTGTTTTTCAATGCTTCGAAATAATGTTTTTCCACCTTCAGGCAAGTCAGAAAGAGAATAGTTTTATATAGGTTTAAAAAGGATTGAGAATGAATCATCGAATTACATAATAGATCGACGAGTAAACCGCTATTAGTCTCAATGGAATGAATATTTCAGTAAAAAAGCATTTTAAAACACATAGTTTTATTCCACATTCAGGTAGGTTGGGCTGAATAATGAAGTTTTCAAAAACAGATTTTAGATTTGGACATGTTCAAGATGAAATATTTAATGTGGAATATATCAAAGTTTAAGTTGGTTAGATCTCATACGAAAAATCTCTTGAGTTCAAAAGTTAATATCTCAATATACATACGCGATTAAAACTGTTCGATTTACAAATCAGCCAGGGACATATCATCACAACATCATTATGGCTAAAATATTTATAATATGTGTCCCTCCGTGTCAGAATCAATGATCGTGACAAATTTTCAAAAGTCAGTTTATCACAATTTCTAGTGCAGATTTTTATGGGCTATTCAAATCTCTAAACGATTTTCAATCCGACAAGTAGAACTGGACTTATCAAAAAAATATATACTTTTGTGCGGAGCCGAAATCAAAAGAAGAAAAACCGAGAAAATGAGCCTCAAAGTTCCACAATGCTAAATGCTACAACTAACACCTTAGCAACACTATATCGCAGAAGCTTAAACTTTTTCAAACTTTGCAAATACATTCTTAGATTCATAATAAATCGAATACGAACAAATTTGCAATCTCATAGCTTTTTATTTGGCTTTCCCATCGTTTCCAAAGGTTTCTGAATTGCACTCGCTGAATTTGGAAATTTAGTTTGTTATTTATTATACAAACTAACACAAATTGTATTTGCTTATCTGAAAACCAATATGATTAGTGATTATTTAATTTAATAACCATGACATGGTTTTACAATAAAGCTAACAAAACCTTGAAATTCAAAATAAAGTTATGAAACTTGTTTCAAGCACCGATCTTTCTTCCTTTTTACACGCCAAAAATGATTGAAAAACAACGTGGTTTATTTGTCATATGCAAGTGCTACTCAATTTTCTCTACTTGAGAAGTGTCCAATTTCATGTCAACATGGGGATTTTCCCACTTAAAAATCTTTTTTTTTCTTTTAAAACTTAATATTTTGATGTTTTTGATTCATTTCTTTTATTTGTTTTCGTGCGGCTCCTTAGAATTCTCTTCAGGTGCTGCTGTATATTTCATTCTTGTTAGCAGCCTTAGCAATGACTTTAAACTGAAAATACTACCTTAATCATAGGTCTAAATCAAATATAAACAACGTCATGAGAAAAATAATATCTCATTTGACTTAGATATGGTAAAAACTGAAAATTGATTATTTATCAAAATTGACATAATTTTTCACTTCTTTTGATATTACTAAAAACTTTCAAATTGTCACAAAGGATATTGTATAAATGATTACAATGATTGATTTACATATTTGACATCGCTCTGTTGACTGAAATTTGATATTTTAAAAAAATAAGCTGAATTCCAATTTACAAAATGAGAAGGTAGACCGACAAACTAAGGAAACTGGAATCTTATGCAGGGTATTAAGAGAATTGAGCTAGAGCGGGTTGAATTAAAACCCGTTCAAATTTCGATTGCTATAATATTTCCACGCCGTTTTCACGCCGAGTTCCTGTTTTCACGGAGTTCGAATTGCGTTCGCTTTTCTAAAAATAATTTTCACGCTATTTTCACGTTTTATTTCCCTTTTCACTGTGTTTTCACGATATTCTCACGGATTTTCCGTCAGTCTTGGTAAGAAGAGTACAACCCCCAAGCAAGCCGCCGTTCTTTAAATGTCTCGAACAAAATTTTGGGTGGGAGTAATCATAAACAACAATATTTTTGATTTGCTGCTGCTGTTGCTATTTGTTGGTTCGTGGCAGGAACATGAAAGGCATGTTGTCTGAACTCTAATCTGAACATGGCCATCAAGCAATCAGCAATCAGGCAGAGATCTAAACAAAATTCTCTTATAAAAAAATAACAGAAAAAAAATATATCGATAGTAATATGCGTAACATCCCTAAATAAAACAACATTGATTCAAAGAGTCTGCGGGCTAATGAATAATTATATTTATGCGAAATCTAACTTGATAACGAAGAAATGTTGAAAACCAATTAGTCGCTGACTATTAGTATCATGCCATTTTGTTATAATGATACTCAGCATCTTATCACCACTAATTGTTTTGTACTGTTATACTAATTGCTCATTTTGCTTTATGAATAAGTTAGCTATATGCGGTCTTGCAGTTTACATTTAACAAATAGAAAACGGTCCGCCGTTTTATGTACTCTGCTATAAACACGCTGGGTGCGTAATGAGACATGAACAAGGCTTAAATTATCACGAGCGGAGAGGCGAGTGATTTTAGCCTTTTGAGTGTCTCATAGCACCAAAAGTGTTTATATCAGAATACATAAAGCGGAAGACCGTTTTCTATTTGTTTTATAAAAAATATACGCTGTTTATCTCGATGTAAATGTGCCAAAACTCTTGATTGCCTGCAAATTCTCCTGAAATGACGTCATCGAAGAGGGCTAGCACGAGCGCAGATTTTCAATATAAACA
>JANVCG010042893.1:0-21328 GCA_025505365.1 Haliclystus inabai
ATATTTATAGGCTATTTTAATCAACACATTTACATAGAAAACAAAATTAAAACAATAGATACAAAAGAAAAATAAAAACTACTTGTACTATAACTACTTGTAGTTTTTGTCGCTATCTTTTATCTTGAAATGCTTTCCCACGAAACTAATTAAACAGAGAATTAGAAAGAATTGATAAGTTTAGCAATCTGACTTGCGTGTTTTGGTTTAACCGAGTTTTAGTTTTGTAACATTTGCCAAGTTGCTTTGTTTTGGAAAAGAGTAGAATTACTGAAAACCTCAACTGAATTCTATGTATGTGGGGGTTACTTCCACCTTGCTTCATTAACACTGCATTGAGCACTTTGGAAACAAAATCACAGCAGCCAACTACAAGTGATTCTGCTTTCTTGTAGCATCAGCTAACAAACTATCAGTGAAGGTTAATAGCAGAGATCAACTGTCTGTTGTCTGCTACTTTATGCTAACAAGAATAACATTAATGGCAAAGCATACTCTTACTTTTTCTCGTCATCTAGTTGACTCTTTAGAAGATCCTTCTCTTTCTCTACAGAAGCCAAGAGGGATTGAAGATTATTTGAACCAGTTTTGCTTTCCCTTAGTAGCTAGAAAATGCAACAAAAATTAAAACATGTCGTACCATGGATTGAATAAAACCATACAAAATTATCTCCTGAGACTTAATTGCAAACTACAAACAAATAGCAATAAAAAAAGTTTCCAGTTAGGGGCAAACATAATAATATTGATCAAGATGATTACCTCGTCATATGCAGATCTCAAGGATGAGATTTGTTCTTCTGTCTGAAATTAGAGGAGCACATACAAATAATATTGTTAGCAATGTTGAGAATGGGTTGTCTTCATAAAAGCTATCATTGTAAAGTCAAGCATTTCCAGCCAACAAGACTACACTTCAACCTACTAATACTGTTTTGAAGATCCTCATTCTGTTTGGGCAATTTTGCATGAATGCGGTTTGAAAAGATGGGAACTGTTAAGTTAGTCCAATCTACAATACTCAGATGATTGGATAATGGCAGACAAGATGAAGCAAGGTCTTTCTGTGACCCGAGTTTTCAGCTTTATACAATCATCATATTTTATACTACAATTCCAATTATAAATCCCAAACTGATTTTTGACATTCAATTACATAGTGAGAATGAGCTAGTATTCAATACATCCTCTGATTTCGATATTTCAGTCTATATACCTCTTCAAACTTCTGAGAATTTTCAGCATATTCTATTCTTTGAGACTCGCGTTCCCTCTGCATTTGTTGGACAATTTCATCTTTTGCCCTTAGTTCAGTCTGTAAAATATGAGAAATAAAGAGCATCAGCTCTTTTGGCAGGTTGTGATTGATTAACATTTACCATGTTCTCTTATCTATCAAACAAAATGATGTGAGCTTTGCACAATACAAGTCAAATGTCAAGATTTCAAGTTCGAATTGAATGTGATTGTGTACTTGCAAGGCAAATATCTGCAAGTTTCAATTACTTTTGAATGATACCAAATCAACTTTTAACAAAATGATGTCTCAAGAGAACAGACTAACATAAACTGTTGCTCACATTGATAAGGTTGAGAAAAATGATTATTCCAATATTTTAATTCCAAAAGGTATTAAGCAAACAGATTACACCAAACTCAAGCTATCAAGTTATCTTTAATGTTGGCTCAAAGAAATTGTAAGAAAAATTTAAACTATCTTTTTTTCGGTGTTCAGTATTCACATCTAAGAGAGTTCAAAGAGCTTTGTGTCAAATCTTAGGGCTGTTTCCCTGAAATAAATTGCCATACTTCTCTCTTATTTCGATTCTACATTCAAATGATAAGTACCTCCAGAGCTGTAATTTTACTCCTTGATTCATCGATATCCTGCTGCTCATCCGATGAAGATGTAAACTAAAATAATAAAGAAGGGAGCATGTTAAAATCTAATCAAGGCTTCTGTAGCATGTTTTAGGGAGCTATAGCATGTATGACACATTAATAATGATAATCTATTGAATCAGAATGGTAACTCATTTTGCCGTTAAAATAATGGATTTTGAAGTAAAGAGTATGTTGCCATGACAATAATGGGAAAGCAGGATGTTTTTTTAATAGGAGCAATAAATTGATGAGTACACATGTGAAATTACAAAAAAAGAGCCAAAGTGACAGCGTTCACATAAACTAATAGAAATTATGCTTGTGAAAGCCTATGAAAAGTAGAACTTAATTGCTGAAGTACAAAAAGGCAACAAAAAAAACAATATTTAAAATCAGACTACATTAATTCTGTGAAATTGAGCTTACGACATCTTCACTTGAAAGTTGTGCTGTCAAGTCGTCCAGTGTTTTTGTGATATCAGCAACTTCCAGTTCTTCTTGAGTAGTTGGTTTTGTTTCTGGTGGTGACTTCTTGTCTGACGCTGGTGCTGGTGAATCTGTAATCTTTGAAACCTTATGAACAGGCGCAAATAAGCCATGCTTTGGTTCACATTGAAAATACCTTCAAAATATTATAAAAAGAATAATTAGGCTTCATCAAAAATGTGTTATCCTGTTTTGAATTATAAACTAGCAGAGGTCATAAACTATCCATAGGATGTATGTGGGCCTACGTAATCTAAGCTGCTCATTGATATTTCAATGCAAACAGCATTAGACGCGGATGTAAGTGGCCTATCTGTTCAAGCAAAATGATAAATTTGGCTTTGCTTCAGTGATTACTTTGTTGGAACAAAGGACCCTTTAACAACTATCTATTGCTTTTGTTTTCCCACTCGATTCACAATCGGCTTCTTGACATTCGCTGTGTTGTAGGGATACCATTTAAGTAGGCAACTATTCGAAATTACGATTAAAATAGCTTTTACATGACTATTTACTTGAGTTACAAATACATTATTCGTTTGATTTTCGAATAATCGATTTTTATTATCTGGAACAATTTTGCTTTAATCACTAAAGTATTAAACACACAGCCGAAATGTTTTTGCATTGCAACTGTAGAAGAAATGAATTTTTTTTGGATTTCTCATTTATCCACCACCAGGTAAGCATTATCAGCTTTCTTTCACCGGAGTGGGTTCACATAATAATTTAACAATGTAGCATATTAGTGTTCTTATGACCGGATGCCCTTCCTGACGCCTTGAAGAGATTGTTCAAGGAGTATAATTGTCAATGGAATTGTGTTTGATATTTTAATTTCATGCTTCAGTTACATAGCAAATTCGAAAGTCAAAAGTTTGTAAACAAACAATGGTTTATCTTTTCATATATCCATAAATGAAAATCCCATGACTCGAATTCGTCATACTATCAAAAATATTATAAATTGACACCTCGTTTGATTCTCGAATAAACACGTGCAGCTACCCCTGCTTTGACAGTAGCTTTTAAACAATGGGCCATTGTTCGCAGAAACAATTATGGACTATTCAAATAGTGAAAATTTTGAGATTGAATAATTCACCTTTACAAATAATTATATTATTTAACAACAGATAATGGAGTTGAACATTTTGTAGCCTGGCAAGTTTGCAAAATTAGAGAAAATTGACCAATTTTTGATTGAAAAAGCAACAGGTAGAAGGTTAAATGTTTTGTTAGACCCTGCTAATATAGAAGTAAAATACCACTTCATGTTGTTATTACAAACATTGACCGACAGAGGCGTTGAGCAGCTTTTCGCTTTCCGCCTTCACATAATGGGTGTATAGGAAATGCATTTTAAACCGCTGAGCTCAAACGTATAGACTGGCTATTGAATCTGAAGGCTTGTTACCCTTTCAGGGAAAGAATGACTTACTAGACTATTGATGAAAAATTTATGTATAGGAGTAAATTTCATTAGCCTTCTATTATTCATTTGTTAAACTGTTTAAATAACACAGCAAGTCTTGGGTTACCTCAGTGTCTAAATGGCAAAATGCAAAATTGTGAAAAAGCAAATACTTTTGAACATAGACAAAGAGGAACTAGGTTGCTTCAGAGTCATTCTAATCTAATCTAATAACCACAAATATGCCAACAAATTATTTGAATTAGAGCATAATTTTGGGCAATTTTTTATTTATTAATATGAACCACAGATGTGGTTTACTCTTTACAATGTTCTTGCTGCTTCAAATAACTGAAAGTTGTTTTGCAGTTTCAAAAGTTACATGTAAAATATGTTATTCAGCTCATAAGAATGTGGGTATTGAGCATTGGTCCAAATGAATTAATTTGCTTATGTGTTTGTTAACATTTTCATAAAAAACCAAATACTCTTGATGCATAAGTAATCGACAAACCCAATTTAAAATATTAATAGATGGCTTGAAGACGTTTACAACATTCAAATATTTGCATTTTACGAGAAAAATACCATTATAACTCAATATTTGGGTGAAAAGGTCAAACAAAAAGGGTACATGTACTTCTAAGGGATACAGGCCCAGTCACATTCATGGAATAACAGGTTTCAGCTTACCTAGTACCGGCTACAGCACCATCATTCTTTCCTTCCGCAGTAGCCAACTCAACACCGCACCATACACCTTTTGCAAATCCAGTTTGTCCAATAAAACGTAAAATACCTTTACGGTTACCAGGTCCAAGTATGGCGACATTGTCATCTACTTTGATATTATTCTGGGTTTGGGATGGTAATGGGGGTCTTGATGCCGCTGCTGGAGTAGCAGAAAGATTAGAACGAAAACCTACGTCACTAGGATCCCCAATTTTTGTTAATTTTTCAATTCTAACAAAAACACCATAATTTGGTGCACATTGAAAGTACCTAACGCCAGCAACTGATCCATCGTTTTTACCAGATGCTTCATCTAAAACAACACCAGCCCACTCTCCCTTGGCAAATTTAGTCTCCCCAATAAATTGAATAACGCCCCTTTTGTTTGAGACCGCAATAACAACACGGTCAGCAATTTGTAATCCACTAGTAGATACTCCACTGACAGCTGTTTGTCCGATATTTTGGTTAGCAGAGCCAAAAGAAGGTCGTCTTAATCTTGTTTCCGAACCTTCTCTTTTTATAGAGGCAGGCGCCGTTTCTCTCCTTGCTGGAGTCGTGAATGTTTCTTGTTTTGTAGTTCGAGAAGAGGTCATAAATTTCTTTTCTCGAATACCACTAGATGATGTTTCCCGTTTAATCTCGGGACGTGCTATCTCCCTTTTAACTGGCATAGAGGCTTCTCGGCGAAACGTTGGTATGCCATATTTGCTAAAAGAACTTTCACGTGAATAACTAGGTGTAGATGATCCATCTTGACTGCTTTGGGCTCCGTTTCTCTTCGGAGTGGCGCTTGACGGTCGTCCGATTTTAGAAGGTTGTTTAAGCCTTGACGGTGTAGGAATGCCACTCATAGTATTGATTGATCCTTTCGAAGAGAATGCTCTGTTGAATAATATCCAAAAATTTTAAGTTTAGAAGTCTATTGTGAAATACAAAGCGGTACCATTTGAGATTTTAAACGTAGAACGATTGGTAGAATGATTGCACAAGTCGGTTGCAGGCATGATGACAACATTTCGAGCGCTCGACGGGTGTCTTCTAAAGTCTCATTCACAACGCACAACAAGAGGTTATTCAAACAGAACAGACAAAATAAAATGAAAATGATTTCAATGTTTACTTTATTTCAAAGTTGACAACACCTCTGAGAGTCTGAGATGAAGCTCGAAGTAAGGTCGAGATTATTTATTGGAGAAAATTTGTGGCAATAATGGTAAGAGACGATGTGTAGCAGCCAGTTTTGTAAACCGTGAACATCGTCATCACCATTTTTTCTCTTGTTTTGTTTGCCAGAATATTTGCTTAACAAATAAAGATCAGAAAGCAGTTTGTATCATCAATCCAATATTTCCCTACTCGTTAGAAAGTGTGAGTTCAATTTGGTTGCATTGATCGATAGATTGGCAGTGGGTAAAATAATCCAGTCAAATTACGTTGTGATCCAGTTGACACAAGGGACGTGGCAATGTTATGTGAAAAAAACAACTTGCGAATAAGAACACGTACGTTTATCGATGCAACTGAGCCCTTGATACATACCTATAGCTGCTGTATTGAGGTAATGACTGCGTAGAGATGTCACTCACATCACTTGAGTCTGAGTTGATGCTCCATCTTCTATTTTGAGAGCCTGGCCGGGAATCTTTTCTATCCATCATAAACCGCCGTATATCATCAGTTTTTAATATTCTACAATTGAAAGTAAACAAATAAAATCATACTACTGATGTGATCATGTGCACATTGATATACGCGATGTGTTGTATCTACAGTAACTGTTTATTTACATTTTTGTAAACCAGCAATTATTTACGCTTAATTAAAATCAGTTTCTCACAGACAGACAGTCCGTGCAGGCTGCAAAACGCTACAAATCTTACACATTTGTTTACAAATTGTATTCTTCTGTACTTCTTCAAGACGTTGTATAATCCGAGCCTTTGTGTAAACAAATAGTTTACTGTTGAAGCGCGACGATTAAAATACTTTATTCAAAACGTGGTCTAACGATTATTGATGTCATACATCGTCACGCTGTAAAAAGTTCAAAAGAAAATCGATGAAAAGAAGACTTATGCAAAATAAGTCAAACAGAATCCAATCATAGTTAAAACTAAGGATTTAAAGCAGTGAAAATATAACACCTGCTTTTCCTTCGCGGACTCTGATTTCGATGAATACTTTGTGCAATAGTTTCCTTAGCTTTGTATTTTATGGGGCCTCTTTCATCGTTCGTTATCGCTCTCGTTGCCCCTAAAAATACGTTACATTGCTGTAGGAGAAGTAAGACGTACTCAATCAACAAGCTAAAGTTTATCCCAAAAAAGTGAAAATGGGAGAGGATTTACAGTAGTATTATTTTCGGCTTTAGGGTCATTTGAGTTTTCGTAAAATAAACAGCCACTTCATTTGTACATTATGTCACGAAAATTCATATCCTTACTAGAGTAGGATATGCGTAATCTCAACCATCGTTTTGAACAAAAAGACGAAGCAGTTTTTATGGCCCGATTTATCAACATAATTATACCATTCAACGTAATACCCGTTAATATAAGGTAAAGGCGCGACCGATAAGAAGAGACCTGGAATCGTTTGACAAAGTGATTTTACACTATATCATGTTGAATTTGGAAAGAAACGCAATTGCAGTTTATTAGAAAGTATTGTATTCAATGTCACCCATAGCATCATTGAAAAACTAGAGCATTGTAAATATTAATGTGAATCTTTTACTATCTCTGAAACCTCTACAGTGCTCATAATCAATCAAGGTGTGTCTGAATAGACCGTTGATTGTCTATCATCATTTGCATTTGCATAATCAGTGTCAATCGGTTTCAAGCACTAACAAACGGTATAAAATACCTATCACAAAACTTCCTTCGTGTTAATCTCATTTAACTCCATTATGAACACTTGGATGCATCACCTTGCACAGCCACAGTTGAGCGAGGTTGCCCTTAACGAGCTTAAATGAAATACATTTATTTGAGCATTTTCCACACGTTTTGTTATCTCAATGGAAAAACTCGACAAGTAATGTCGTTTCAAAATCATAGTCAAGATAGTGTGTAAACGTATATATGCACTGCGTCTAGGGGCCCCTCTAGCTAGCCTTCACGTTATAGCGTTCACGAACTGAGAGCGGTACAAAGCAGCAATTGAATTGGAGTCGCTTCTTTTAAAATCATTTTGAATTCATCGCGCAATAACTTTGAATTCGATTCTTAGTGACTTAGTGACGCAATTGTTGAATTCGCACGAATACATATAGGGCCTACGATCTTTTGATCAATTCGCTTGGCAAACTGATATAACCGCAACTCAAAACAGCCCGATTTCCTCCTCAGGGCCGAGCTCTCTTTATTACACGTGTCATGATGAGCCATGCCAAATATAGAAGATTGTTTCATTTAGATAAAATCAAGTCAGGGTTTACTCCATAGGTTAAGCCTGAGCCGTTAACCTTCCAAACGCATATAAGCTAATACGAAGTCAACCAAGTAATCGCAAAATTATCGGTACGGTATGGTTTTTCAGTGATAGAGTAGGAAGCTCAATTACTTTGGTTAAACAATTGCATAAGACAGTCACTCTAACAACCAAGTAATCAATCTTAAGCTTTTGTTTTGATTTTGATTTTTCTAGAAAAGAGAATGTTGGCAATGGACACGCTGCAAAATGGTAATCACAAAGATTGCCGGAACACCTCCCGAGCAATATTCAGAAAATCTACATTATCATGTCCATAATGATTGTCAATTAAAACTCACTTGGGCATCTTGAATTTCTTCGAATCATCAGCTATAGATTACATGCAGTAGTACCTTGAAAATAATAAACAACATTATCGCAATCGACGATCGACACAGATACAATCTGATTTTCAGCAAATTGTGTAATCCGATTTATAGATTAGTCAAAGCTTATCCCTTGTCACTAGAACTCTATTCTTTTTCCCTGCGTGAGTATACATCAACTTCATATCCACGAGGGTATCAGACTCAAGCCCTGGGGCTACTGTTTCTATATTGATCTAGTTTCTCATAATAACTTCATTATTACTAATTACTATTTAGGTTTTTTTTCTATATAAATAATCCAATAAACTATTAGTATATATGACTGTAATTTTACATCACGACTTTTTACTACATTATTTTTCTCCACATCAATATTGCATACACAATCGTGTCTGAATACGAATCGAGATTCTAGTTTTCTACTCTTTTAACATTCGATTTGAATTTAATGTGTCTATCGTACATACAAATACTTTGAAAAATGTTATCGTCAGTATAACAGATCTCCAGTATACATTGATTTTGAATCTATCTTTTGAAGATTGTATCGGTCGTACGGTCTACATAAGGATCGGTTACGTAAGTACAAAATAAGTCGTGATCACGTGTCTCGTGCTCTTAATTAATGTATACATCTCATAATTGAAAGAATATGACTGGAAAGAATCCTATAAAAATGGATATTATTGTAGTATAAAATTAAATTACTTTGCACTGCATTTTGTTCGCATACAGCTGAAAGAGTCCTGTTGTAAGATTTAATTCACGGTCAAACTCTCTTGTGAAAGTAATTCGTCACTAGCCCCCCCCCCCTCCATAGCTTGAAATTTGGGACACCTTGAAAAATGCCATGTTTAAGGCAAATTTTGGATATGAAAGATTTGCACCTGGTGTACAAATGCAGCAAAAACATGTACGGATAAAAAATCGGTTCTACCCAAAAATCCCTCTTGGCACTTCAAGAGAGATATTCCCTTTAAAATGAAAGTTCTCGAATTAACATTCACAGAAAACTTTAAATCGAAATTTGTGTTCATTGAAAAAAGACGCAATCAAATACGCGTCTACTCAATGTGAAGGTTCCAGTTATTGCTGCCTTCAATTGTATAACAATCCACTGCGTTCCTCTGAAAAGACTCCTTGACGAAAATGTTTTTGAAGGACAGAAACCAGTGAGACATACGCAGAGTCTGACTAAGTGTGGTAACCTAGAAATCAGGTTTGCAGGAAGCTAAATAAATTTACGAAGGAGGAGAACAAAAATTTTGAATTGTATCAAGTTGCAAATGGTTGAACAAATATTGCGATAAGCATTTTTCGAACAGTTTCTTTTCGAAAACTTGTTTTGGGGTGAAATTCCAGGTTTTCTGAAAAAAATTGCTTTTCGGACCTTTAGTCACACGAATGCCATTGGTAGTTTGCCCCGGAGAGGTGCTGCTCACGGTGTGAAATTTCAAGCAAGGCACATAGTCGATACAAAAATAAATGCTTTTCAATATCAGTCTGAGATGAAATCAGTTCAGCACAACTTGGTCAGATACACGTTCACAAATTCGTATTTTTGTAAATATAACGAAGTATCTACTATCTAGTACTTTCACAGTCTCTAACGGAGTTCAGCCGATCTAGAATCTTTGACATCTTTACGCGGGTCTTTATGAATACTTTAGATCACAATGCACTGTGTTCAGCCGATTCATTGTTAAACAAGTGCTGAAGATAGTTTGGGTATTGGACATTGGGAACAGTGTTACGAAAGACAGAGAAAATTTTGTCATCCCATGATTTTAGTACATCATTTTAAATACATGATTAGCTTTGAATAATCTCTTGATTGTAAACATAAGTAAAAATTGCACCTGACACGCCATTAAACAGATCATTTCCCCATTAATCTGAAACTTTGAGCATCGATTTTAAATAGTTCAAAAACATTGATGAGGCTATAAAAATGTCATACCCAACAACATGGACACTTGACGACTTTTTTCATGTGACCACAGTTTCGTGGTTAGGCCATCTCTAGGCCTACTTAGGAACATGTTTCAATTTCCTGTTTTCGATCGAAGTTCACCGCATATAGGACTTTTCATTAAAAACATGTTATTCTTTGGGGATTTGAATTTCAATTCCTAGTTTCTGATTGATGAAAGCTGTAGTTCCTCGTCCTTGGGATATATTCTAATATCCTTTCTCCGGATATCTGTAATTGCATATTTCCGGTAAAGTCACTTTTTTCCATGGTACAAGAAACCTATAGACAATCTTGGCTCTGGTGAGTCTTGAGCCCATTCGATGAAAAAGCTTAAGACTCACATCATGTTTGATATAAAATGATCGAGTTCAACACAGTAGTAATAAAATATCGGTTTATGGGGCTGCAAAACTGTCCAACGCAAAGTGGACGTTTTCAAAGGATGATGGCAATTTGTATAAAATTGACTTCGTTAATTAAAAAGGGTTGAAGACAACAAACACAAGGTACAGTTTTAGTCAGCAAATGCACAAATTTGGGATGAAGATGTTATCGCATAGACTTTACAGAGAAAAGTCTGTCTGCATGCAGGCTACCACGATCCCTGTGGTTACGGCCGTTGAGGAGTTTGTCTGCCTATTCGATATCGAGTGAATACGATGTTCGATTACTGCACCGTGGGAAAACATCATTAATTAATGACAGAACGTGCAAGTCACAAACAATGTGATGCATAATAATTTTAGTATGTAAATAATCAAATGGTAATTATACTTTGTTGTCTCTTCTCAGATCTTTCAACTGAAGGGAACGCCCGTTGAATTTAATGAGTCGAGCTTTGTGTTCCAGAACCATTATAACAAGAATGTATACCCAATCAAACACAGTGAAACCCTTTTTGATAACAAATCAAATGAATTTACGCTACACTGTCTGAGGAACAAAAGGGCGTCATAACATTCATCATCCTTACTTAAATCAGAACCGTTTTTGACGTTGAGGTAAACTTTCTACTGAATTCAAAATTCATAAGCCAGACGTACTAGGCTCCTGCAAAGTTCTTTTCCTGCGTAGTCTGGTTTTCTTCAACATTTTAGTTCCCCTTGAAATACTTACTACAGAAGTTCAACCCACTGTTCCGAGGCAAATCACATTACTCACTACTTGGAAGTTTAACACTAATGACGTCATTCTCGTTTGTTGGAGGCCGGAAACAGGTGTTTGATAATGGCGTGGATGGGGTACAGATATTGTTATGAAATTTTAAGGAGACCTTTGTTTTGTACCGATTTGTGTCTGTGATAAATCAACTCAGCTTTGGAATTGTTAAAATATGTATCAAACTATCCCAATGCTCAGTGTCAGATCAAACGAGTCACTTTTCAAATTGAAACAGTTACAATTTATATGAATTTCACAACAAAAACATTGACTCGAAATAAGTAAGACCCTAGGCCTATTGCAGGTTGTTGATAGATTAACATCTCTACGCCGATGGCGACTTCAATGAAAGCCCCTATCTGAATCAAATTCCTAAAACTATACTTGCCGTTCAAGGTACAACTACCAGCTCATGTTTCTGTATGTAAATAAACTTGGGGAAGTTTCACTCCAAGTTCAAATCTAGGCATCCAGTTGGATAATATCAAATAAATAATGCCTAACTTGTAGAAGAAGGATAGTAATATCTCTAACCTGTTACTTTCCACTGTTTTCTGATCAAAACAAATTGTTTAATCTCGGCTCTAATCTTATAACTGCAGCTCAGCGTAGCGAGACCAATAATCAACAGGCGTAATGAACTTCTTTGTAGGTGACTAATTGTACACGTTAAGTGTGATGATTTAACAGCGAGCAAATGAGAATTAAACCACGGAGATGGAATCGTGATGAAAAGCTTCGCCGGTGTTTTGTCTGATGAAGAATCACACAGACGAGCAGCAGACAACAGCTTGCCTTTCTTCAAACAGCGTCATGTATGACGTCATGAGAGGAAGTGACGCTTTGAATGAAGCATTATTGTTGTCAATAGAAACCAAAAACATTTTGACTACTGGAAACACTTGCCAGAGTAGATTTTTCCTTCGTACAAATGCTGCCAACTATCAAGCGATTTTGGAACTTGCATTTCTCAATTTCATACGATTCCTTTTCACATTCTTGCATGGAATAAGTAAAGTGGTTTTGTAAAAGTAGTAACTGCGCCCCTCATGTTCTCTGAAATGGTGATTCCACTACAAACGAGTAGAGTGATTTCTATATTTCTGAATTTGACAGTGATTGCACTAAGAATAACAAATTAATCTTACATGAGCCAAAGAAGTTCAGAAGCCCTCTTGCTGTGGGTTTTCTTTTCAGTTTATCGGATTACAGTTGAAGTCAGTTGAGGTATATGGGCCAGAGGTGGACGGATCCTCAATTTTGAAGATCCAGATCCAAACCAGATCTGAACAATTATGGATCCAAATCCTGGTCCGGTTCCAAAATTTTAGCAGTTAAAGGATCCAAATTGGATCCGAAACAAATCCAACCCTGATGGCACACCTTCAAAAGAAGCAAAAAATTCAGAAGTTATTTCAAGGCTGAAGCTCAATTTTTTTCATGGGTTTTATTTATTCATGTGAAGGGTTTGTGTGACTGAGAAAGTTGCAATTTTGTATGATTAGCAGCATCTGTACTGCAATACGAGATTATTTTGGATGCTGTTTAAAATCTGGCACAAAATATCAAAGGTCCAGATCCAGATCCAGGTCCAGCTAAAAAGTGAAAATCCGACCAGATCTTGGGACCCAGATTCTGGTCCAGCCCACCTCTGGTATGGGCTACTTGTACCAAATCCCACGTACAGATTGCATGTATTAATATTCAATTCATGCTCTGTGATATAAGGAAGGTGGGGAACTGCAGGCTTGGTTGGGTTGATGTTTTTAAGGGCATTTTGTTATCATGCATTTTGGTAGTTTCAAACTGATTACAATTTAAACAAGTTAATTGTTGTACCTTGTGCCAGGTTTTACATAGAATTGATCCTTAACCAAACACCAATGACAGTACCATGTTGAATCAGATACGGTTTGCATATTTTTGGCAGATACACTACCACAACATAGTAATGAATCAGGCTTTGAACTAACCATTCAAGATAACCTACTGGCCTGGTTAAAGTCTTATACATTCCTTACATCCCCTTTTACGATTGCAAGGAGGATCAATATCCAATGCGATTACAGTCTATTTATCGACCGTTTACCTTACATTGAGAATTTCAGGGTAAATTAAAAAAAAATAGCGACCATCAAGGCCTGCATAAGCTTTGTTCACTGAAGTATCAAATTAATGAATAAACATACATTTCAAGCACAACATCATAAAGGAGAATTAAAGAATGGACTATAGAATTATCGGTATAAGTAATCTTGTTGAATATTTGATGCAATTTCTTTCTCCCATTTATCACCATTATCTAAAAGCTTTTCTTTGTTGTACAACAGCTCCTCGTGAGTTTCAGTTGAGAACTCAAAATTGGGACCCTGAAGTAAAAAACAATAACTTTAACATTGATTTAACTCAAATAGGCAATTGAAAGTAGTTAATTACAAAAAGTTTGAAAACTCTTCTGAAAAGACAAGATACAATTCCTATTGCTTGCAGTGGAAAATTAAGACTGGGGCATCAAACAAAATCTGTGAGGGTTGTACATTCTTGTGAGCAGTTTTAGCTCCGAAGATTCAGCAGAATTTGTTACAATAGAAACCAGAGTTGGACAGCATGTTCTTCTTGAATAAAAGAGGATGGGTGATTAGTTGTCTGTGCTTAGCTACCAGGTGAAATTGAATCTATAACATATATTTGGGCATTATAAAAATATCCTTGAAAACATGGTTTTGTTGTCATTCTATTTCTGTGCATGTGACTCGCCTGACAGATCTTGAGGGTGCTTTTAAGGAAAACCCTTGTAGCTACCAATCAACAAAATGGGGGTAACATGAGACCCTGATGCTGCAGTCCGTTGTACCAAAATCATAAAAAATCCTCAAAGATGTGAAGCAAATTAGAGATTTTGTCATTTATATTGTGACTTGCGACTCGAAAATGAGGTTTCATTCAATTTGGAAATACACAGCCACATTTTTGCTGAGCAAAATAATTGTAGCTTGTGACTATGGCTTGGTACCAATATAGTTGACTAAATGCGATAAGCTGATTTAGTACTTGAAACCTAACTGAACATGAATTATCCTAATTTCCATTTTTACATCCCAATCTTTTTTTATGATGATATGGGATGATGTGCCTCTTGCTGGTAAGACTGCTCCCAAAATGAATGTAAATTTGCATAAAATACCAAAATCTATTTTGTGATACAGGATGGTATTATTTGAAATACTCATTATCCAAAATTCCTGGCCTTATTTTTGAGGTCTATGTGTCATTTCTTTTGGAATGACTGTTAAGTGATATAACGCCCTTTGTATTTTCACTTGATAACATGCTATTCACTGAACGTCAGATCATGTTATGCAAGGATCCTTCATTTTGAAGACAAATGACTTGAAAAACTCAAGGAATAATTTCAATAATATGTAAAACCTTTGGAACTGTACCATACATTTGAGGAAAATGGTCCAGAGGTCCTATTTTGTGCGACTCTGTGTGTAGGCAAACCGGAATACTCTATCCCTTTACAAATGCAAAATTAAGATGAATCCGGATAAATGAATTATACTCTGAAATGACAACAATACCTCAACAATGGCATCCACAGGGCATGCTTCTTGGCAAAATCCACAGTAAATACATTTCGTCATGTCAATATCGTATCTTGTTGTTCGTCGACTACCATCTGGCCGTGGCTCAGCTTCTATGGTAATGGCCTAAAGAAAATTGACATCAAAACAAATTAGGACATATAGGCCTACTGTGGAAATCAGCATTTGCTACAGATATAATGAGAATTATGAAAGTAATGATACAAAAGAAAAATCCAGTATAGCATCCACTAATGCTTGATGACTTTACATCAAATTTCCAGTGCAGAGTACAGTCATACTTCATAATCTCAGTAATCTCATAAGAGGTTGAAACAGTGGGCTAAAATTTCACTTTTTAATAGCCATCACAAATTGATTCAGAAATGGTGTTGTGTTGTTCCCACGAAAAAGTCCCTTTATGTATATATTTCAGTAATCTATAGTTTAATCCTCTAGATAATTCTTAACCCTTTTTTGTTGTATCAAGTAAGATCAATCTGTTGACTTTTTTGGACATTCTAATATCACCTTGTAAATAAGATCATTGCGATTATTAGTGAGTGTTGCTGGAAGGTGTTGCAACCCAAAATAAATTTATATGAAAGTTAATTTACAGTCTTATTGCTATATGTGACTCCAGATTCAACAATACAAAAATATTATACAGTCCTTAATTTAGCCAAAACAGGTGCACTCACAAACAAAGTAACATCCCTTACCTAACTAAGTAAATAGAAATAAAATTAGAGGTTTTATCAAAATGAATGGCAATTAGCTAAGTTGTAATCTGCCTAGTTAGCATTGCCATATGCGTTGTAGTTATATGCAGAGAGATAATCTTATACTGTTAAATTATTAAAAGTACTGAATATTATTTTGTAGATTGCTTTATATTAGGCCTACTTGTGTCCTATTGTTTTTTGTCTGCAGTATGACAAAACGCAAGGGATTTCTTTCTCCGTTGCTTACCTGCGCAGGACATATAGCTTCACACAGCTTACACGCAATACACCTTTCTTCACCAGATGGGTATCTTCTCAATGCATGTTCACCACGAAACCTTGGACTCAATGGACCTTTCTCAAATGGATAATTTATGGTATGAGGTTCTCGGAAGAAAACGCTCAAAGTCATTCCAAGGCCTGAAATTTAGGAGAAACAGATGAGACTAAAAATGAACAAAGATTAAAATGTTTTTAACCGCTATACATTATGTGGTCTATCAATAAGACATTAGTTTCAAACATGCCAAGAGGCTCATTCCATGGGAAATCACACAGCTATAACCCTCATCTCACCGAATTTGCTCAGATTAACTAAGGTGGTACAAGATACTTTGTTTCAGATCAAGGAAGGGAAAGTGTTGGTCTGATGTAGCGAATGAAATCGATTCAAATTAGATAAAGCTCAAATTGAAACATATTAGGCTACTATTACTTGTGTGATATAACAAATGTATGACGGTTTAATAATTCTCATTCTTATGAACAGTATTGGTATAATTAAATTCAAATTTGATTATTTGATTTGCACACTTGATATTGAGTAAGATAGGACCATTCATTATTTTAATTTAGGCTCAATACTTTATGCATCTCTGTCAATAACATCTGGCAACAAGTAGAAAGATCATGATCAAATTTTAGAGCGTAGAAATCCTAGAGAAATTAAATATGAATTGAATACTATAATGTTTAGACCTAGGTTTAAGGGGTTGATGATGTGAGAACTTCAATTGCTCTTGCAATGATTGAATTACATTCCTGAGATGAATTACGTTTTCATATTACTGGATTTACAGTACTTTAACCGTTCTGAGGATCATAGTTGAAATTAGAAATGAGACATCTTTGGAAGGCAGCAAAAAAGTTATAGTTGAAAGTTGATTACCTCTTAATAATTCACCAAAGAAGAGTGTTGATGCATTGGTGTCCGTGATTGATTTCACAGTGTGCTCAACTTCCCAATCTTCTTTTGTGACATATTCTACAGAGATCAAAAGTAACAAAAATTGTAAAGTGTAACCGACTGAAGTGCAATTTAGTTATACGTAAAGCTCTCGACTATCGGTATTTTCATCCTGATTTGTAATCCTATTAACAGTTTTGAGGCAAAATCCTTGTTAATTGGTTTTGAAAAAAGGTAAATACCGATCAATGTAATAAGAATCATTTATGATAATGGCTTGCACTTCAGTGTGAGTTGTAATATATCATCACAAGTAAACGTAATAATTCAAACCAAACAAAAAATGCTGATCTTAACAGTTGATTAATGGATTGAAACATTGCTTATTCCATTTTAATGGCTCTTAAACCAACAATATACTTTGCTATTTGATTTGTATCTATATTTTTTATTTGGCTGACACAGAAGTGTTATGTGACCATTTTTAAATCATGCTTTAGTTAACGAGAAAAAGACAGATCACACGTCGTTCTAATTGAATGCACAGAAGTTATGAGAGGTTACAGTTGCATTGGATGGTGACAATATAGGATGCAATATAGAATGACATATTTCTCAGAATGATCCAATCGATGAATTGCAACATAACTCCTGTCTAAAGTATGCATGCGTGCTTAATAAACAGTTATTGTTAAAATGACACTCTGTCATTCATTTGAGAGAAAAAAAAATAATATCTTACTATAAGTAAAATTTGGTGACGCAACAGATAATGCTCTTGCTGTAGTGGATCTTGTCAATTGAGTGAGGCCACCTAAAAACAGTAGAGATAGAAAGTGATAAAACAGCTGAACTGGGTAATAAAGGTCCTAAAATTATAAGTTTGTTGCTTGCAATCTGATTTGTTGTGTTAGAGTGCAAGCTTTTCTGTCAAAGTCACAAAAATTAGCAACAAAAAGCATACTAAAATAAGCACAAAATCATTGTAGAAGATTTTGAAGCCTTTATTTAACATATTGATTTGTCATTGCCTATGATTCAAAAAATTGCACAATTGAATGTGTTGATGCTAATAATTTTGTTGATATTCTCTATAACTTTTTCTGAGCTTTTGTAAAATAAAACCAACCAGAGTTGTGAACTTATGTGCATTACCTTCTGATTTAACTGGATATAGCTATATTTTTATGAAAGCATCGTGTTCTATACAACAATGAGATAATTATAGTTGGATAAATATACCAGCACTTTACCATTCTAGAATCTAGGATAGGCCTATTCATTTTTCTATGTCCTGCACAGATTTTAGAAATTTATGTTTCTTATTGTCAAGCATCAGAATATAAAATTCAATTCTTACTTGAAATAGAGAAAGCAGGTGTTCAAATACAATATTATTTTATTACTAGTTTCAAATGCTGTTCAAATTATCTGCGGCAAAAGTAAGTTTCTCATGATTTTGATCTTTTACAACCTTCCTTCATATATCTGTATTTAACATACAAATCTAAATGTTGATAAAGTCTTCCCTTAAGCATTAAATTTTCAAGTTGCAGTTTGCTTTGTATTTGAAAAAAATGAGAGGCCTTACAAGTTTGATTTGTTATATTCCACTTGAATCTCTGGTCAATGTATACACAAAAAGTTTATATTTTTTGTCAGAAAAATCTTTATCACTTATTGCTTCAAGCTCAAGGATGTGAACTGATGGCGAAAACAGTAATCGATTAATCAACAAAAGCCATTCTATTCTAATCAATTATTGAACAGTTCTATTGTTCTCAATTTCTATTGTTTTTAAAGCATAAGCAATAGAAAATACCAAAAAATGATTAGGAAAAACAACAGTTGGTATGATTGAAGTTGTTACAGTGCACTAAATAAATTTTTTGTTCCATATAATCCAATCACCAGAGCAACACAACCAAAACTAGGATCAAATGATGCGTAGCGTGAGACTTCTTTTGAAATGTCAATGAGGGGATTTCCCTAATGACTATAACATCCAAAAAACCAAAACAAATGGCGCACGACTTCCGTTTCGGTGTTTGGAAACTCAGTTTTCAAAATATTGTATCTGAAAATTTGGCTTGTTTTCTTAAAATATTTCACCAATTATGATTTAAAAAGTATTCAAATCCCCAATTTTACTATTTGATTATCGGTTTCATTTGAAATAATCGATTATTATAGTTAATCGATATTCAATTCTCATCCCTAATGAAGCTGTCCATTGATAAATCCACAATTTGATTTTGAATGCGTCCTTGGACTCTGTAGTGAGCTAGTAGACATTCAACAGTGCACTTTCTTTATTAGTTGAACTATTTGTCGACTTACATATTGACTTATACAATACCAATGACAGTACTATTAGTTATGAATATTTTCTGATTTCAAAACAAAGCTTTTGGATGTAACGTATAGAATTTGTTCAATAAGGAGATCCCATAGCTCTGCTACTAATGCCGTTAATTTTACATCAATCTACGTGAAAGGTCTTTGACTAGTAAAAAACGTTATAAAGAAGAAGTTGACAAGAATGCAATGATAAATGTAATAAAGCTGACATAATGATCAAGTTTTAAATGCAGATTATATGTTGAAATTCATGTATTCTCATGAACAGATTGTTTGCATGACTACATCCAATGTAAGTCTTGGTTGCAGGTTTTTGGAAAAACCAAGTGACTTGAAAAGTTGAAGTAGCCTATAGATAGCAAGCTTAGGTTTGTCTTTACTGATTGTGCTTTACTCTTGTTTTCCAATATCCAGACTGGTATTCTTGTACTGCATGGCAGAGCTCTCCCTGCACTAGTTGACATATTCTCAATTACACCGTTGCAATTTGATATAATTGTTCAAAAGCATAAATTTATACGCTTTTAGCAGTTTGTTATACGCGACAATTGACTTCAAATGCAACGCTTCAAGTAGGCTACAATTAAATTTATCTGATCAGAATGGACAAAATATGCTCAAAATAATCTGTGAAATTTTCATCAGTCGCACGAATTGCAAGGCAAGGCAAGCATCAACTTCTGCTAGCGAGTTGCAATGAAGAAGAATAGCTTGAATATTGACCCTCTACTTATGACTGATTAATAACGTCAAAGTTTATCAGCAAGTTAAATCTCTAGCATTTCTTACGCTCTCCAAAGATACTGAAGGTATGTCTTTACGCAATGGTGAACAAGTATGGCCTGAAGAATAGCCAGACACCAGGTTGAAAAGAATGGTCTGTGCGGGAATGCATTCCCCGCGAAGTCTTGGAAGAAATTACCTGTTCCGCCAGTCTGAAGAGTGTGGCACATTTCAACAAGATTTTGGGTGCGCCAAGGCCATATAATCGAAGGTGCAAGTGCACAAAGCATCCCAAAGTTTGCTCAAGAGCCCATAATGAAATGCACTCAATAATAAAGATGCTAATAAACATATGTTTACTTAGGAATTTTCCTGCATTTTCTGTAGACTAGTTGCAACAAAATTCTGTCTTCTATTTATTGCTCGACATAACATAATAGACCGGCAGCCAGACGACTTCAATCACGTGAAGAGCGTAAAAGCAATTGACCACTGAAATTGGAGGAAGACATTACGACTATTTAGAATATTGTTTGCTGGCAATTCGAATCCGTGCCAAAGTGCCTTTGCGGGGGTCATTTGTAGTAGAAAAAATCACGTCTAATCACGTGAAGATGTTCAAGGATAGTTTCAACGAATAAATGAGCGCAATACTCTGTCAAGTATTAAAATGCATTTGCCAGCTAAAATTTCGGTGCCAAACCTCTTGCCAGCAACGTTAAAAGGAGACTATAAAAAGGTGGTCATTCACGTGAAGAGCGACAAGGTCACAAATACACTTAAAATGATGCTGGTGTACCATAGAATCGATAAATGCAAACGCCAGCTAAAATATCCGTGCCAAACCTCTTGCCAGCAACGGTTTTATTGAACATGGGGTCTGGGTACTAACATTCATAGGAGATAGAGATGTGTCACTATTCGAGCTATCTGACGACAGGAGCTGAGCTGACGTCGCGAGTATTATTTAGCAAATTGTATTTGATTTGCTACAGTAGCAATGAATATAATATTAATTGATAAATGGCTGACAATATAAATCTTCTCTGAATGCTATGTTCCTTTAACATGATTAGTATATAAACGATAATAAAAATTGAAAGGTTCTCAATGGTAGGCTATCGAACTGAAAGTTATCTGAAGACGCCCTATAAAGTTTTGTCGCTGATTAGTTAGGAAACTATAAAGTATGTGTTGCACTTGAAAGTGTCATAATTATTCTAATCAATGGCAATAATGCATGCATAATACTTTTATTGATTTCATGTAAGTTTCAAATTGATTT
>JANVCG010043004.1:0-21304 GCA_025505365.1 Haliclystus inabai
ATAATAATAATAATAATAATAATAATAATAATAATAATAATAATAATAAATATGACATCGTTACATTTGATTATGTTCGATAGTTCTTTCGACCAATCAGCTTCCAATGTCATTGTTTTTGAGTCTTTTTCTTCTGAGTGACTCCACTCGATTCAAAAAAGGGAGGTGCCATTTGACATTTATCGTGCTACCCCAAAAGCTTCTTAACCACCGAATACATATACCCTAAAATTGAAAAAAACTTACAATCTAATTGATGAAAATCACTACCATGAGTATTTATCAAATTTATAAAATATTCTTATAATAAATATAATAAAGTTGAAATATAATTTTGGACTCACATTTCAAAATCAGTGAGATGCATACCCTAAAATTTCATGTCAATTCTGAAAATGGTATCCCTAAAAATGCCACGTCCCAATATAGTCGACGTATGGACGTCACCCCTCATCCCAGGGTCTTTTCCACTGTTTTTTGCTTGTTCGCTCTGTTGTGAAACAAATGATACAATAAATAATATTGTCTTTTAATTAATCAGGATTGAGTAATTTGTCAACATTACATTGTTACAGTGAAAAGCAACCAATTTAATTAACTCTACACTGATCATCACATTCGAAATCAGAAAACAATGATCTCTAGGAGAAGGAAAGATTAACAGAAATATCTTTACAAATATTAGGAAGAGAAATCAGGATACCATATCAAGAAAAACTCTATTCTCATTAATTTTGGGTGAAAATGCACCAGATTAATTACCACATCAAGTGAATGCTTCAACTTTCAAAAAAGAAATTCATTTACAAAAATAATAATGAAAAGATTACAGAAAGCATGAATGATAATCCCAAGAGGATATTTCCTTCAATTTCAGGCTGAGGCTTGGATTGTTGTAATTCAAGAACATTTTGCGTGATTCTATTCAACTTGTGTATGTCTTCATAAAACATGACTATAGTTTTTTTGTCAATATATTTACAGGCATCATGCATAAATGGAAGGAGACAAGGTAAGAATGATTATATTCAAAGAAAATACACACTCGAAGACACAAGAGCACTTAGGTTTCACATAGCTACATCATTGATCTGATCCGCGATAAATTTGTCTGTGATCTCAGCTTTCATCTCGATGAGATCGATTTACAATTAGAATTCGATTACTAATCAGTACCGATTTCTGTTACTCTTTTTCGATTCCGTCTAGTCGCAGTTTGTGTATCCTGCTCGCAGACTTTCCTGTTGAAACTCAGTGAAACAGTAGACTCTACTATTTAACTGAGTTTTAATCTCAGGAGAGTCTGCGAGCAGGCTACAGTTTGTGAGACTATATTATGTTTTGATTTGCATTCCTTGTATGCTACTAAGCTATACGAGTAACAAATTAGAATTCAAAGATCAATAGATTGTAGTACTAATCCGAGCATCAGTCCGACGATATCTTGAAACGGAGGAAAGGAACCCAACTGTTAGATATTCGGAAAATCAGGTCAATAAGCGGTAAAGTTGTTAGCTAACCTCATATTTTGATCGCGCTGGTTTATAGGAATAAGGGCCATTTAAACTACAGCAAAAAAAGGTACACTACTCGTCAATTAACACCGGCGGGTTTGTAAGATTATTGACCGGTTTTGCTGCTTATTTTAGGGGTTTACACAGCTCATAAGAATTTATTTCCTTGATTGCCCGTGCTAATTTTTGATCGGGCCGAGATCACTAATATGGTAGAAAAGATACTGAGAAAATTCTAAAAATCGAATTTTCTGTAGTCTACTGCACTGTTATTATGACCCGGAAGCATAAGAAGGCTGACACTACTTTAACTAACCATAGTTTATTTATTTTATGTGTCAATGTTCTGTTATTTGGTTTCAGTGAACGGAGATTGGTCTTCTTGGTCAACTCTTCAAGGTGAAAGCTCATTGGATATTTATCAAAATCAAGTGAGAACATGTGATCATCCTGCCCCTGATTGTGATGGGAGATTCTGTAATGGCAAACTAATTCGAAAAAGGCGCTGCCATGGGGATTGCACAGGTAACTAAGCACCTTGAGGTCATAGATTTCTATCACCTTGTGTAATACAACAAATATTACAGGAAGATGAGCGTATGGTAACACTTCCAATTTCCGAGGAGGTGAAAAATAGTTTTGCCAAAAGTTCCATCGAAACAGTACAATAATCTTTGATTTTCCTGGATATTGCCCGAAAAATGGCCTTCTCGTAGCGTATAAAATAAAAAACGTACTCCGGCCCCTTTGTCTCTTGAGCACGTAGAGCCTTACTTATGCCAACAGAACAAAACCTTCATTTGCGAAAGCTGCAATTTTAAAGCCTTTTTGAAAGTTCTATTAAAGGAAGGTTTTGGTCATCACACAGGCAGAGATTGTGTGTTCAGGAGACTTTTAACCCTACCCTACAATCCCTAGGGTCATTACCTAGACCCTAGATACTGAGTTTCTTTCTAATTTAATTATTAATTGTCTTTATTTTAGATTTACAGGGATTGAATGCGCAACCAAATGGAATCTATGCTTTCAATTTTGATGATCGCAGAATACCAGTGTTTCATACTTATACAAGTATTATATCATTGCATTCTGATTTATTGTTTTTTTATTTGTAAAATAATGGATGGTCGCAGGCAAATAATGGAGAGGTGTTCTGTTTCCAAAAATTTAACCTGGGTTTTAAATCAGGAACTTTTGTTACCATAAAGCATAGCAGTAAATCATTGGAGTTTCTGAGGCCCCAGGAGGGGATGTTTTCTATACGGTTGATATACAGGGGCGTGGCAGCTTCGAAGAGTACTTTTTCACGAATAGCCACTTAGGATACATATTTGGGATGAAATTATCAAGTGTAACATGTTAAAACTAATGACTCATTTCTAGCACTAATAAAAATCAAGCGTATAATTCTGTAGTAAATGAAGGGCTTTGAACGATTATATACTAACTGAAATAGGGAGGAAAATTTGGGTTTTGATCTCGAATAGCAAAAACTTTCAAAGGGATGATGTGAAGGTCAAATTGGCTTACTGCCTGTAGCAATTAACATTGTAGGCTATCACATCACAGTATAAAATCCATCGAATATGCAACATTCATTTGCAGTTTGAGCATTATTTAGTGTGTACGACAAATGTTAAATAATTGACTTATTTGAATAATAGTCAAACGAATCTGAGTAAGTTGTCAACGAGGCACTAGACATACATTTGATCTATAAAATTTTCTTTATTTACAATATTCAAGGCATATCCAATATTCAATATACAGAAGTTGAATTTTCAATATCTCAGGCTGATATATATAGCCACGTGTTTGTGCAACCCCCGGTGTAACCACTACTGTCTTATACTTGAAATATACACTACCGAGTTTAAGGCTTATATTTAGGTTACAGACATAAGAGATTTGGGAGAAGTCAGCTTCTGTTTGTAGATGATTTGTTGCGTTTTTGCGTAGCGCAACTCTTTCCAATCCACAATTAAGATAAAAAAATGACATTTTTAAATCTCAAATTCAAAGCTTGGATAGTAACTAGTATTTAACAAGCTTGAATAGGAAATGTTCTACTAAAATAAAGTTCATGTTACTGTGAGCATTTCAATCCAGTGTAACCTGCTTATAAATTGATTCCATTATTTCAAACCATCTTCACTCAATCTATCCAAGTTATACCCTATAGTATAGACTTTGGGTTTCTGTGATAAGAGTTCCTGAATCGCGCGTAGCTCCTAAAGTCTGTGTTCTGCAGGGTATCCCAACTTGAACTCATTTGGAACTGCTTCATAGGGGAATTGACCATAAAACGATTCAAATACATGGTGAACATACAGACTGATTAAAATTTGGAAATTCCTTTTTTTTTCAAGGTCTGAACAGTCTGTATTTCATGAGGCGAAATCAAGCGAATTTAAATTTCAATCGCAGATGGTATGAGTATAAATTTGGATTTGGTACAGCAGATGGTGAATACTGGCTTGGGTTACAACAACTGTATTTGTTGACAAAACATGTGAGCAGGAATTTAGCTGTAGTAACTCACAGGATCGAAAATGACCTGATCGTGGAAACAAAGTCACTTGTAATCACTGGGTTTTCAATCTCAAATGAAACGGATGGGTACAGATTATCAGCAGGGAACACAATTCCCCCTCCGCCAGGCTTAGGTAAGTGTATATACATGCATTTTTATAAGGAAGTATATAAACTTCCAGCATTGGAACTTTCTTAAAAAATGGATGAAATTCAGTATTGAAACTTCTTTGATATCAAACCATCAAATAGGCATGTATTTGCCTTTTGAGATGTTCGAGCATCTAGCAACTAAGACAGCATCTCTTGTAAGATGCTGGAGAAGCAGAAAAATGCTTTTTAGAAACGAGAAGACTGGAAAACAAAAACCGTTACTGTAAAGAGTTGGTACTATAGATGTAAAACAACAAGTTTTTTTTGACATTACTAGATGCCAAGTACTGCTTCCTTATAAAAAGGTGCCCCTCACTTAAATGAAAATTCTAATAAATACAATAGATATTTTTGTAATTTTGAAGTGCATTATAAGTGCAGGTTACACTTTAATAACATACTCTATCTCTGCATTGAAAAAATATGTCCCGGTTGGGATAGTTTAATCACGTGGGAAACTGAAATTTGAGGCTGAATAGAATCAAGAAATAAAGCAAACCCCGTTTGAGCCCACGTAGTAGCCCGGGTGCAAACTACCACGTAGGACTATTTTGAGTAATGCCTGCAGTCTCACAGTAGGAAATCCAGTGTAACCTGTACGTAACACCAGGAAAGAGAGGCAGACAAATTGACCACAATAAGCAGGTGACCTTTACATAAAGGTTTGATTCATTAGAAGTTGCTATTTTAGACATTACAAGGGTGACTGTTATAGACGTATGACTGCTTGATAGAGGTGACAATTGAAATTTCATAAATAGAATCAGAGTTGGTAAAGGGAGGTCTCCTTGTATAGAGATCATCTCCAGCCTCTTTTTCAAGTTGAGGTGTTGACGCTGGAATGGATTCCAGAATCGCCTTATTCAAAAACGTAGAAAAAAATAAAGATACTTATTGCTTAGTAGGCGAGGTATTTAGAACAAGACTTTTTAAAAGATTATTATTGCTTTTGAATGAACGTCAGTCTTGTTCATCAATTCAAATAATTGTAACGAATAGAATTGAGTTGCAAAGAGACCGTTTTACTACAAGATTGAACAAATTTTCCATATTGAAAACAGGAATGTTACCAGTCTTATTTTAAGAAATAAATACTATATTTTGAAAGTGATGCAAAATTATTTGAAATGTTGGAGTTATTTTATGTATTTTTCAATCGCAGCGTTTGCTGGAAACCCTCTTCGTGCAATGGATGGACAAAAATTTTCTACATTTGATAATGATAATGACGGTGGGAGTGCAAATTGTGCAGCACAGTATTCAGCTGGGTGGTGGTTTGATAAACAATGTAATTCTTTATCAGTATTAACCAATCAAGCCATGGCACGATGGACAACAACTGGTTGGGCAGAAGGAATCCCCCTTGAAGTACACATGATTATATTGCATTAACAGAAATACGCATTTTGAAAATTGACGTAACTAATCAAGATAATGGGAGAATAGAGCTTAACATCAGTCAACTGTCTGGCAACTTACGATATCAACGATGCTATTCTTCTAATTTATTAAAGTGCATATATCACCAAAAATGATATTTCACCAGTAGATAGAGCTCAATTTCTATCCGTACATGATCTTACTTCATTTTTTGACTGCGCGATTCCTTCCCGAAAAGAGTTATTTAGCACCTCGAAGAAACTTTACTAGGGATCAAGGACTAAATAGATGCTACACATATCAAAAGCTTTTACATACGTACTATAATTATCCAAAATGTCATGTCAGTATTTAAATGTTGATTTCAAATATCGGCATACCTTCATGATATCAACTGGCGAAAGGTCTATCTAAATGAAAGTTAAAGACCGTTGTAGATCAGGCTATTAGATCATTCGAGTAAGAGGGTACTATAAAATTTGAGAGAGATAAACATTATTTACGTATTACGAGTTGAAATTAATAGTAAATTGAAAAAATACAGATTTTATAGTATTGCATACGTTAACAATTAAACATTTTTATCATGTAAAAAAATCAATCAACTTACGTCAAAACAAATGAACAAGCAAGGACCCCCAGCAATGAAATAGAAAGCAAGTTTCGTCTTGCAGTTGAATGAATGTAAAATTACGTACCGTACTTATCATTTATATATTTATTATAAAATTAGTATAATCCGTAAACAGTCAAGTTGATTCTAAACTGTATAATACCAATTTACGTAAGTAAGAAAGTTGGCATCATAACAGTTTGAGATCAAATTAAAGAGTCAAATTGACCAGCAACCTTTGCATTATGATACTAAAATAAACGGGAATCAGCATTGTTGTTAATTGGATAGACAATAGAGAGACACGTCATTACACGAAATCGAGTTTAGAAACTGGCCCCAGATTTCCAAGATGTTTCTAGAAAAAAAGTTCATTATAGGCTCTTCAAGATGAGCTTAGTAATGAGGCTCTAGTGGGGGGAGGGGAGAGGGGTATGATCTTCCAATTTCTAACAAAATTTTCTCCCTCTCCCTTGGTACCAATTGGTCAAGATGTATACTTTTACTCAAGCGTCGTCGCAACAATTTGTATAGAATTGTTTTGTTTGGTCATGCTGTCATGTACTTTTGCTTTTCACTTTTCTATACTTTGAAGTCATCTCTTTTATCACCAAAGGCAAATTTGGATGGTAAATTGTAGGAATTTTCACTGTTACATGTATGGGATTGTTAATAACATGGAAAGAAGTCCCATCAGAAATGGGGACAAGGGGGTATACTCCCGGATAAGTTTTCAGACTTCTAATGTCATCAAGTACGAAATTGGTCATAGAAGTATCTTGAGAGTCCTGATGAAACTTTTTGAAAAGTGTCTTGTATTGTAACGCTGGAGATTTTATTCAGAAGTTGCATCTCCAGTACTTTTTGTCAAAAGAATATAACGCAATAACTACAAATCTCAAATCTCCTTTGCTCCCAGCCTATTTCAGCTAATCTCCAGTGCTCCCCAATACCCCTACCAGAACCTCATTAATTTATAGTTGTCTACTTGTTCTCCTGATGCTCACATATCCCTATCGCGCGCACACACACATATACATCTAGGAGGGAAATGGTAGAATATAAGAGGGCGTGAAGAAATGAAAAACCACAGACAAATTGAGAGAGTTTTACCAAATGTGAGTATGGGTGGCCATACGTGATATAATGAGACATATACATTATATTAACTACGGGGTGGTATAGGTCATGACGGTTAAATCTGTATGGTAATCTACATAAGAAAAATAGTCCGATTATTAGTGCACTGATCTTCGTCAGATATGTCCTATGTAATCTAGTAGCTGCTCATAATTTATACGACGAGAGGACTAGGGGAGGGGGCCTTTGGGAAGTGGGTAAACTAGGTTTTGATTAATCAAAAAGGGATACATTTTCCGCCTTTTTCCATGACCTAGAATTAACCATTGCGTGTGATGGAAATCAGATGATTCTTCGCGCTAGCGCAATCCTTTATGTAAAACTCTTCTCATCAGTAGTCCAAGTAATTATTTGTTGTATTTTGTTTTATGTACTTTCTATCTCCTCTTTTTCTTCTATCAACATCATAAAAATTTAAAGCTTCAGTTCATGAAGCAGCTACCCCGAATATTTTGAAATGTAAATAGTCATTGCCATGAAGAGTTTATCCCCTCGATTGCTTCTAACAAGATTGAAGTCTTTGGGAGTCGGAAATTAATTGTTTGATAATTTTCTTACATTTGCGGTGCATCTCCAATATCACTAAGTTTACTGGCAGAAAATTCTCGCCGCTGTGAGCTAAATTGGGTTAGACTTGCATCTCCAAGGTCTTGGGTGGGCATGTCACTTCGAAATTTCTATGCCGGCTATTTCCATTGTGTGCTCACAAAGCCTTTACAATACCTGTACTACATGTACACACATCTAACTAACAAAAATATTTTGTACTGTACTTGATTACAACGGTTCACCTTGACGTCTGCGCATGTGTAACAGTTACAAAATGGCGTCAAAATTAAGCGTCATTTTCCATAGTTTCACAGAAAAGAAACAAATCAATGGATGATCAACTTTTGTCTGACAAATTTTAATTGCAATGGAGACGTAATTTGCAGACAAAAGCGATGAACAGCATTGATTTAGTGTTTGCTTGGACTTGTCTGACTTGAGAGAATTCTAATGTTTTGAAAATGTCTGGAGTAATGAACAGAGTTCACGAGGAAGCTGCCGAAGGTAAAGAAATCTTTAATCTTGTAAAATTTGTTGAATTACAAATACCCTGATACAGTAACATATATGGATACATATCGAGCATACGTAGGAAGGCATAATTATGAATCTTGAATCTATGGTTTGGTTGTTGCTATCTGCACTGACAAATTTCTCTCGGCAAATCGAATCCGTGTTGTGCATATTTGAATATTTTCAGTTAATTTTGCTACTGTCAACTACCGTTAACAATTATGTCTATATTTTGTTTAGATAAAGTTCAAAACAACACAAATGGCCAGAAATTACTCACCACTGTTGAATCTTACTCCCCATTGATAATTCTTCCATGGAGTCGTACAAGTTCACTTTCCAGTGATGAAACAAATCTACGTTTAGATAAATCATACACGACAGACAGCAATCCTGGAGAGTTCGTGTTGAGAGTTTTATTTACAGAATTCACACAGCTAGCCGAGAAGAAGATTGAAATTATTTTGAAAGAACCTTCGGTAAATTGAATTCACACTTCTCATTTCACGCGATACATTCACACTTCATTGAAGTGTAATTTTTGTTAAGTATGCAAAAAAACATTTGCGATTGTTGTGGCCAATTCATGTGATTTATTCCTTACGTTTCAGAAAGGAATTAAACAGTTTTATTGTTTCCAAAGCACCAAGGGATTCGCTCTACGGAAAAATTTTCAATTCAAGAGGTTTAATTAATTTTATTTTTATAACAATTATGATAAAATTGCTACTGAATTGAATCGAGATTTCTTTATTTTATTTACGAGACACCTTTAAATTTTTTATCCAATCGGCTTTTGTTTTGATAAAACTTTCACGCAATGCATTTCCGGGCTGGAGATAGTCTCAAATTGTTTGTTTATGTTTAAATCATTTCATGGATGCATGCGGTCGTGCAGTTTGTGAAATGCTAAAGTGTGAGTAAAATTTGAAAATAGATTACAAAATGTAAAGTTCCTGCATTTAAATCTATAAAAATGGTTAAAGGTGATATGACATTGAAGTCGAAAGGTGGAGGAAGTAGCAATAGTTTTCAAAACACTGGAACTGGACTCTATACACAAAGAAATTATGATTTGAATGCTAGTTTTCGATCTCTTCCTGCAATAACAACAGGTCATGAGATCAATGAAGAAGAAGAAATATCTACGAGTAGCCAAGATGATCAAAGTTTTCTTTCAAAATCATTAGACATGAATTACCAATTTTTAAGTACGTCAACTGGTCAGAAAGAAATTGCTGATCAAAATCCAGGAGAAACAGCGTTAACATTGTTACTTGCTGAGTTTTCAACTTATGTTCAAATTAAAATTGAGAAAGCTATCAAATCGGTAAGTCTTGATTTGTTTCGATTCTCAACTTGCTGAACACCTAATGCTTCAATTTGATTTTATTGCGCTTTTGGACAGTGAAGAATGAAGTCCTTCGCGTCAATGCTTATTGCTTTTTTCACGCCTTTTGCCCACTGATTTGTATAATTTTGCCCTGAGTTATTCCTTCAAACTTACATTGTATCTAATGGATATCCTTCGTTTCCCTTACCTCCATGATGTATCAAGCATTTTAAAAACCTCAGTGCTATTTCCTGATGTGTTTTCTTTCGCCAGTTCGCTGTTTGGGATAATTTTGCTGGCGAAGCAGGCCCTGTTGAAAATGTTCTCTTATTGTTATGAAATCTCTTTTAATTTCTCCAAGCTGTTTTCTCGAAATCCTATCAATTTCATCTTATCGTTTCCATTCCTTGCTGTGTCCATCTAAATACTGTCATGATATAGTAGGCTTGAATGAACTGCCCTAGTTTACATTACGTTTTTAAACCTCGATGTTGTTTGACTTCCCTTATGGTATCAAAAGCGTGTTGGCAAAGAAGACCCCAGAACATATCCATTAATTTGTGTTTTCTACCGCGCCACATGCATTTTAACTTTGTTTTGTTTTCATCAGCATGCATTTGACCCTATTCTGGACCAGGCAAAATGAGCACTTCATAATAAAACCTGTTTGCTGTCACTTTGGTTTAAGGGATGTCAATTATTGTTTACATTGTCGTTATTTCCAGTTGGCCTACATTGTTACTCTCGTACGATTAGTTTGTCTTTTAGCCATGTGTTTGACAGCTCGACCTCCTTCTCAGTAACCATTTCTTTGTTTGGTGACAAATTATCCTCCTATGGGGGTTGTCATCTAATTAGAGATTTCTGATCTTAGACACAACTGCTACAAGATTAAAATATGTCTAACCAAACTACTCTGTCTGCATGATTACTTTCCCACAAAATGAAAATGTTATCGATAGTATTTTGGGAGACAAACACCTCTTAAATTATTTTGGTGTAAATCCTAGTATGGGTGCTGTAATCTGTATGAAATGAATGTCAATATGTGTGGTCTTTGAAGTCTTTGTTACAGAGTTATATTAAAAAAAATTAGTTTTCTTTCAAAACCATCACATTTTTACTAGCTTTGGTACTTTTAATTTACTATCATTATTTGTTAGCCTACTTATACTTTTATTGCTTCCAAAGTTTGTGACAGTTGATGCAATACAGTAGGCTATATTTGAACTTCTTTGGTAAGCCTTCCTCTTTGACAGTTTGTCAGAGCATGAAAATCAAAATCATTTTAGTTTGGGAAGGTTGAACATGGTTGGATAGACTCAAAGGTTCTAGTATTACCGGCAGGCCTAATGGCCTATGCATATTTACTGTGGTGCTACAACTTTTGACATACAATATTCAATACAAAAATATTTTTCCAAATAGTTTTTGTTAACAAATTTGCTACAAAAAGGTGAACTAACTTTCTTTCCTATCCTTTTGTGCCATCAATTCTTGAACTTGCACTCTCCTCCAAAATGTGTTTATATTCGAAATTGACCTTGATAGAATAAGGGTTGAAATAGCCATGGTGACAATATTTTTTCAAATTGAGGTTTTGTTCCTGTCTAAAATAGCACTGGAAGTAGCCAATTTTGGCCTAGGGTCTAAATCTAACTTCAATTTGCAAACTCAATTCAATTTCTTAGCAAGGGTTTGACTGCAGAGAAGGCGCATCTCGTAAACATACCATTTAATAGGGAGTTGGTGTGTTTTGAAGGAGTCCCTCAGGCAGTGGAAGGGGTATAGCATTGGGCTTCGTGGTAGAGATTATCAGCATAATTCATCTATTCTAGACAGGAAAGGAAACTTTAAATAAAAAGAAACATAACCATGATTATTTCAAGCTCAAACATATAATTTTTGGGGTAAGTGCCATTTTAACACATTCATGTTCTATAGAGCTCCTTCTATGAAAAATATTGTCTTTTTTTATGTAGGAGCGATTGTTGTCAAAATCATTGCAGCGCGGAGAGGATCCACAGTTTGATCAGGTTAGTGTAAACATTCAAATTGTGCTGTTATGAATTGACAGAAAGAAGCTCAACTTACCATTTAAAAAGACCCAACTCTGAACGTGCACCTAATTGTGATAAAACTTAACCCAACTTTGAAAGTTGAAGTTGGTATAGGATGTTTCTCAGTTTCTGTCTAAGTGAAATCTTAAAATGGTTTTTTTGTTATGTTTTATTTGCAAAACATGTTCTATCAGGGTCGTTTTATGACATTTTGGGCTGTAGGCACTTTGTTGAAAGGGCTCATTTTTATTTTTCAAAACTTTTTCTTTCCCCTATTAAAAATTGATTTTATACTATAATTTGTATGAAACATAAAATATAATTGAACACCTCATAATTTTTCATCAATAGTCATAAAATCATGAATAATTAATTTGTTTACAATATTCAATAGCAGTCAAGTTGATAGTTTATAGTTGGCCAGTACCATAGTAAACTGATGATTTTTTATCTCGGGGATCATGAAATTATGGGTTTTTTTTCAAATTATGAGCTTCGAAATTGTATACCATTTGCTACAAATATTGCCTTTGGATGTTGGTAGGGGAAGGCGAAAGTTCTGTGCTGTCCTGCATTCCTCTTTTAAGAAAACCATTTGTAAGAAGAGATTCTTAGGAATTTTTATCATTTACTATTTTGAATAGTTGAGAAAGGGTCTATCTGAGCTTGGGCTGTTGGCACGTGCCTACTATGCCTCTGCCTTAAAATGGCCCTGCATTCTATTGCTGACTATCTTTGTAAAGTTGATTTTTATTGTTTTTCCTATTCAAATTGAGACAGTTAAAGAGAATGTAAGCTTAGTGAGTGAAGTGAAGGAAATTGTTATAATTGTTCAGGAAATTCTTAGTTTTCAACTCTGGTTCTCTCTGGTCAGTCGAGGGGCCTGTAGCTGCATTGCAAAACTTCAGCCTATGGCATGTTAATTTGATTTCAGCTTCTGAGTTCATTAAGCTCAGTATCAGAACATTGTCTCACATCATTGTTGCGAACATTATTTCAGTGGTATGAAAAGCAGGTATGGTATGATAACATCAGTATTGAATGTATGTATAGGTTACAAAATGGATACAAAACAGTAGACAACTCGTAAGTCATAAATGAATTTATCTTTCTATGAATCCTCAACCAAGGTCTTACTTGTATAGGGAACGGAATTGATTTTGATATTTATGTTACTATTTGGCTGTATTTTCACTTTGAGATAACGTTAAAATGAAGATTTAATTGGATTTAAAATTAAAAATGTAAAAAATGCAAAAGGGTCAAGTTTATTTGCTTTGATGATTGTTTTTACATAATCTGCTGTGGTTGTTATGTTGAAACATATTTCTCTGACATGGAATCAAATAAAAAAGAAGAATAGTGTTGCTTTGGATACGCTCTTGAACCACAAAATGAGATCAGATGTTCAACATCTATTTAACAAAAGAAAGGCAAACATGGGCCAATACTATTACAGACAAATATTCTAGTATTCACAACATCGATAACCAGTTGATATGATTGAGACTGGTGACACTTTGCTAGGCTCCTGGTCAGACCTATTCTATTGGCATGCATTCTTGGTATTTTTATAGACTGGCAAAGATGCAGAAGATGTTGGTCGATGTCGCAGTCCTACAAAAGGAAGAGGGTATGGTTCATTGGGTTATTAACTAATTTTTATGTTGTAATAATTGATGCGATAAAATACAGGCAGCTATTTATGTTTCTTTTTTCACACATTGTGCTGTGAGAAATTAAGCATTTTGATAGCTGTGCCATGCTATGTAAAATTATTTCTATTACAAATTCTCCCCTTCAAACCTACTCCATTTGCATTTTAACTTGAATCTTTTACTCAAATATACACACACAGCATTTCATTTTCTAACATGTCTAGAGATAAGGCTACTGCTAGAGTGCACATTTCATTTACTACTTGAAATGACTTGACTTTTGGATATAACATTTGATGTTAGGCATACTCGAATGTAGGAATTAGATAATGCCATCATCTAGTTATTGATAGCATAAAATTGATAATAAAGTCTATTCCAGTTACCTGCTTTGTATAATCCAATACTCCACTTGATTTACAGGGGAGCTGAGTCACCACGACTTGCTTCAAAAATGCCAACAAAGGAAAAAGATCCGTTATGGGAAAGACGTGATGTAAGTAAAACTCAAAGGTAAATACAGCACCAATGTAATATTTTCATTGATACTAGGATTTTGGTAGGCCAAACATCAACTTTGGTAAAGTTTTTATGAAATATTTATTTTGTAAAAGAAGTGTGGTTAAAATATCTTACTTATTTACTTTATATGTTACATTTTGTGTGCATTTAGCCTAATAGTAACGTTTCATTGTTAGATTGATTGGGACCTCTAGAACTAGAAGTGAATTGATTGTATTCCCAAAGTTTCCATTATAGATGTTCAAAAGTAGAATTTCTTTAATTTGTAGTTGGCTGTTGAATTCATCTTCTGTTTGGTTTTGATTGAAGTCTTAAAGCAGGTTTGTCAATCAAGCTTGATTATGCTTGTGCTATTGTTTATTATTTGTTTGGTAACAAAACCTCATATTGGATAATTCCAATCGGCTCCTGGCTGAAATAATTCACATAATCCGATAGCTGACAAGGCGTGGTTGGTGTTGTTTTATAGCAATCATCAATACCATCTGTACATTATACTACTGATTTCTTAATTTGTACTACAGTGAAACCTGTATATAACGGCCAGCTAAGAGAGACTGGGTAGTGTTGACCACTATATACAGGTGGCCTTTATAATATGGTTGATTCAATAGAAAATACTATTTTAGACATTTCAAAAGTGACCATTATAGACAGGTGGCTGCTTTATAGAGGTGACTGTTATAACAGGTTCGACTGTGCTGTTTTTTATATTTCATCGAGTGATTTTAATTGACTGAATTTTTTACTCAATTCTTGTGAATTATGCAGCCACCTCATACCCTTGATTTTGCACAATGTGGTAAACTAATGGATTTTTTTTGACAGTTATCTATTCATCCCGTTGAAGATGCTCAGATTCAATATATCGAGAACTTATCATTCAAGCAAATCAAAGCAGCGAACAGACAAGGCCCTGGATCAACAATGCAAGTCAACCATGCTATGGTAACCGCTTTGCATGCTGAAGTTGTTGGTGTCTTAGCTCAGACAAGGTTCCAATCAGTTAGACATCGATTCATGACAGAATATAAAGAGAATCAAAGCGTGTCGACTGTTTTGGTTAATCTCATTCAAGGATTAAAGTTTATCAGGATTAAGGTAATAATTGGAGGTATCACATTATATTTAATGTAGTATTATTGAGGCAAAAGACACAGCCACATGATGTATTCGAAGGTCCAGTCATACAGTAGAGTATTCTTCTCTGATTATTAAAAATAAATCAAACAGGTTTCAATATTCATCATCCCATTTGGAGTTGGATATCATGCTATAGAATAATTCATCGTTAGCAAAAAAGCATGGTTGCCACAATACCCATGCCATGCAAGCGCTTTTTACATTCTCATGATCTCGTGGATAATTCTGTAAAAGTGTTTTCTGAATATTTACGGACGCCTTTTTTCGCCAAAGCATATGTCTAAGCCCTTGACTCAAATGCAATATAGGCACTTGAAAATGCTCAACAAGTATTTTATCAAATGTATTCCACTGGACATATGCATTTTCAAGTAAGTGGAGGTGTATTAGCAGATGATGAAATACTTAATTATGCAAATTTTCAGTAGCATATTCCATGCAATGTTTAGGCCTATAGCTAATATAATTTTTGAGACTGGATTTCTTGTTCACTATGCAGCAATATATATAAACAAATTACTGTTATTGTTTCTTCTCAATTTGCAATCCTAGTAGGTATCTTATTGACAAAAGCAGTTATTGTTGTAGGCTACTTTGATCAATGTTAATTCTGCAATAAAATAATGTTAATTAATTTGACATGGTATTTTTCTTACATAGCTTTTCCCAGTTGATGAATTGGAAGAGTCATTCCTCTTTTTGCAAGTAAGATATTTATTTCAATCCAGGTTTCACTGTTTTTCTTAATTATTTCAAATTTAATTCTCAAAAATATCCCAAACAAATCCTAAAAGTATCTGTTTCATAAATTAATATACTCACTTTTCTTTCTAATTTATTTTAGGAATGTGCTTCTTTCTTTCTTGAAAAAAACATTGATAAGGAAGTGAAGTATGCTTTTACTAATTTGTTCGTTGAAATCTTACTTCCTGTTGCTGCAACTGCTAAACGAGAATATTCCATACCTGCTGTGAAGAAATTTGTTGACATGCTTTACAAAGATGCATTGGAAATGGCCAAGAAAGCAAAACATAGTATCGTGAGTAGATTAATACTTTTGTGGAGGCTGACGTAATCAAATTATTTAGCTTACGAAAATGGAATGGAAGGGGATTGTCGATAGTATGAATGGATTGAAATTGATGCAAGTTGTATTTGATGTTAATACATTACGTTGCATCAAAGTGGCGTTTATTGTGTTTGTTGAATTGTTGAGGATGCCGTATGTTGTTCTTAGACCCTTGAAATCATCTCATTTCAATGAAAAGTACAGCATTAAATTGGTGAAACAATTTGTTGCCAAAGTGTCAAGTGATAGAGCTTTGCTCCATCATTGCTATTAATTATAGCAGTATTCTGTGTCAACTAGGATGCATTCAATGAGAAATAGTTTGTTTTCTTAGTACAATTTAAGCTTATTGATTTTATTCATACAATTGTTAATTGTTTGTTTTAGGCTATGTTTCCGTTGGTCACTGCTTTATTGTGTATAAGCCAAAAGACATTCTTTCTCAGTAACTGGAACACTTTTCTTGTCATGTGTGTTAATGCTGCTAAAGTAAGCACATAAGTATTATAACTTTCTGGTGTTTGGCACAATTGATTTTGGCAGTTTTAACAATTGAAAAGATAGCTAAACTTAATAAATAGCTAAGATTTCTAAAACAAATGCCTTCTGATGTAGGTGTTAACATGCCTTACTTTTTATTTTGGATTTGGAACAAATTGTATCTTTTGATTTCCGGTCTTTCCACTCCTAAGGTGGTTTTGCAAGAGATCTTTCAATCAGTTATGAAATCTTGCGGAAATTAAATCTATTGATAAGTAAAACTCATTGCTACTTGTCAATATTGTATAATACAAGCATAACCCTAGCGTTAAAAATATTTTGAATGGACATTTCTGTTCTGTCACAAAATTCAACACACCGTGACTGCTTAAATGATTCTGTAATATATAGTTCTTTTCTTCACATCATAGAAACTAATCACTGGTTAATTGAGTTTGTTGTTGCTGTAACAAAGTTTTATGCCATGTGATAGTACAATCTTGTTAGGTTATTTTATCGTCTAGCTTGTATTTACTGGTGTTATTTTTAATTGTAGTCACGAGATGTTAAAATGCAAAGGATGGCTATGGAATGTATCTATCGACTTGTTTGGTAAGTAATTCTTTCATAGTTATTACAATTATAATGCCAGAACGGTCAAATAAGTGAAGAGTTAATTTGATTTTCTCTTAATCAAAATCTTTGTTGCCACTTAGTGTCATGTTGAATTCTCAATTTGGAATTCTTTGTATTTGAACCAAATTCTGATAATGAAATCATAAGAAAGTGCTATTGATTACTCAAGGGTTATCAACAGAAGAACCTGAATTTTAATTCAAAATTCGCTAGCCAAATAAAAAATTGGCCTTACTTCTTTTTCTTTCTTATCACGTCGGCCATACAGCTACGGTATCAGATCACATTGAAGCTACATAGATATGTGGAAGAACATTTGCCTCCAGTCATTTGTTTGTATACCAATAACCAAGGCTTCAACTTACTCCAAACACAGCTGACACACCCATAAAAACGGAATGGTTATATTGCTATATCAAATAATATGAAGCACGTTAATCATTGACTGCCAAGCTAGGGTACCATTAATTAAAAATTATTCACAGTTCACATCTTCGTAATTCCAATGTGTAGGCTGATCAATTTTGTATTTTCATGTCATGTCTTTTTTTCTCATGTAGGGTGTATGTAATAAGAATCAAATGTGAAAACCATGCTGCAACAATCTCGTGAGTATTATTACCTACCCAAAGAATTTAAAATCCTCTGCCTAGGTATTCAATTAAATGTAGATTATAATTTTGTTTTCGTTTCCTTCCAAGGCGGTTACGGAGTATCACTGACACTCTGTTTCCCAAAGGATCAAGAGCTGTTACTCCAAGAAACATTCCTTTGAATATCTTTGTTAAGATCATTCAATTCATTGCACAGGTATGTCAAATGATTAGAAACTTCAGCCTACCTTCTACCTAGGCCTACCTTCTGATTAGAATGTTGTTGTTCATGATTTTTGTTTCTCTCGTTTGACATTAATGAATTCATGTTAGCTATTAAGTGTCCTGAATATGTATGGATGTAGTGTAGCTGTCTGTTTATCATTTCAACTGGTAATTGTGGTAACATTGATCCTATGAAGCCAAATGCAAAATGACATAAAATAGTTCTTGATTATACAACGCAATGATCCTCAATTTCTTAGAAGGCCACATTGTCATATACTAGTGATGTAAGCAAATGTACTCTCTTCTCTATTATTATTTTGCATCATTAGTCCAATAGTCAAATCATCTTTGCTTCTCTTCATGTAAACTTGGTTCTTAAGTAGCTGAATAGCAGTATTGAAGTCTATAAGCCAGTAGCATGTACTTCTACTCCACTATGTTTACACTTTCTTCTTTTTGAATCTTAGGAAAAGCTTGATTTTGCTATGCAGGATATAATATTTGATTTACTCAATATTGGTAAAAGTGTAAGGCAGTTGAATCCTGAACGTATGAATATTGGCTTACGTGCATTCCTCGTTATCGCCGATAGTCTACAACGCAAAGAAGGTGCTCCACCTATGCCAAGTACAATTGGTGCATTACCATCAGGGAATACACTGAAAGTAAAAAAGACTTTTACAAAACTGACGGAAGCAGCAGCAAAGAGTATCGGTGTCGTAACATATTATACAAGTGTAAGACGTGCACTTGATGCTATATTACGTACATTAGATTTACAGGTGGGACGTCATATGACGATGATGAATCCAAATTGTGTGAATAAAGAAGCAGATGATATGATCACGGGTGAGAGGAAACCCAAAATTGATTTATTTCGTGCATGTGTTGCTGCAATACCAAAATGCGTACCTGATGGTATGAGTAAAGCTGAATTAGTTGAAATGGTATCAAGATTGACATTACACATGGATGAAGAACTACGCGGATTAGCATTTGCAGCATTACAAAGCCTTATACTTGATTTTCCTGAATACCGCGAACGAGTGATTATGGGTTTTATATCATTTACATTGAAGGAAGTTAATGATACAGTACCGAATTTATTAGAGACTTGTATTAGAATGCTATTGCAATTGATTATGCAATGGAAAACAGCTGTTACACAACCAAGTAGCGAAAGTAAAAGTGATCAATATTTAGAATTATCAATGTTGAATTGTCATACAACTAAAGGTGAACAAGTTAAACCATCTGTTCATGTTTTGCATTGTGTTGAAGGGTTTGCTTTGGTTATGTTGTGTCAAACAAAAGCCATGCATAGGAAACTTGCTTTGACGCTTTTGAAAGAGATAAGAGCTTTATTTCGTGTTTTACATCCTGAAGAAATCAATAATGAAACACGTGCAATCGATATTATTGAATCAACAGCTGGATCTGTTATTGATAAAGCATTAGATCATATTCCTGGTGCAGATAAAGCTTCTTTAGGTATTTCATCACAAATGGACTTACATCTCTTAGCAGAAAAGTCAGCTTTGTTAGCTGAAAAAGATCCTTCATCAGTTAACATCAGTCGTGATCTATGGTCGCATTGTTTAGCTGGTTTTTTACGGAACATTTACTTCAATACGAAACATTGTTCATGCTGTTTTCATTTCTGTTGGTCATTTGTATATCAACGTCTTTTTAACATGTATACCTTGATTGATCCAAGTGCTGATTTCGATTCAGTCACAAGTCGTGCATCTATCAGCTTCAAAGCACCAAAGAAACCAGCAAATTTTACCGACGTTTGTCTATGGAGAAATTATTTGATATTTGTCTGTTGCACACCACCAAATGTTGTTTTGATAAGAACACCATCAATTAATGTATTAACTGAAGAGGTATTAGCTGCTTGCGATATGAAAACAGAGACTGGAAAATTAGTTGAATTACCTAAACTAGGTGATGTTTTGAAATCAACAGTGCTATTGGTGCGTAGTGAAAGTAAAGAAATACGCGAAGCAGCTGTTACTGGTTTGGGTAAAACGGTTGCTACAGCTCATTCAGAGTTAATTGAAGAAATGCATTGGTTGATGCGTGAAGTACTTGACCGTCGTGCAGAAGGTGTGCGTAAAAAGAAAAAGCGTGACATTTTGAGACTGCAAATCGTTCGTATATTTGCTGCTAATGCTGAATCTGGGTGTTTCAAGTACAGCTTAGAAGAAGAAGCAGATTGTGCCTCTTTACTACAAACTGTTGGTGAATACATTGAGAGTATGAGAGTAATTTTAGAAACTGAATACGAGAAAGATGATGCTGGCCTACTACAAATAAGACTAAACTTTTCAAGATTTTTACATCTTATGATCAAAAGTGTCTCTCCACAAGTACAATGTGAGTTATTACGTAATCAAGCACGTCATAATTTGTTTTTCTTACTTGCAAGCTATTGTGGACATTTCAATGTAAACAACTACACAGCAAGACCTGTATCTGGTCCAAGGAGTGCAGAACTAGAGTTTTCTGCGCTTGAAGCCATGTGTGCTCTACTTTGCTGTGGAGAGGTTTTTGACCAAAAAGCCCTGGAAGTATCTAACGGTTATTTGTACAAGTTACTTGATACAATGCTCAGTTCAGATAATGCTAAGATTTATCAACTTGGTCAAGAAACTGTTGAATTGATGCTTGAGAACAATGAGAAAATACCTGCTTTTCTAAGCTGGGTGATTACCAAATGCTATACTGGCTCCAAGGCTGTTTCTAGCGGCTGCTTCTTGGCATTGGCTAATGTCTTTGGCAAAAGGTATGTACGTGATAGTTGAACACTGAAATCAAATGATTGTTCTCCAAACTCCCCTTCCTCTGCCTACGCAATGGCACTTGCCATTTTTGTCCCTCATAATTGTTCAATAGGTATTGTGCTTTTCTGGTATGTTTCAATTATTATGTTTAGACTCCCCTAGCATGATTGGAATTATCCTTAAGTGAATGATCGAGTGCTATGTCTCAAAAGGTTTGTACCATTTTTTTCACATATAGTTACACCTGCATGTAAAATTCAATTCATCCTATAGAGTATCCACCTATCTATCATTTCATATTGTTACACATGTTGATTTCTATTTGTTATATTTATTATACGTTGACACAATAAATACAATTGCTGTTCATATAAATCGTATATTTGTTACTAATCAATT
>JANVCG010043115.1:0-20073 GCA_025505365.1 Haliclystus inabai
GAAGAGGGATATCATCTCAATACAACGATAATCGATTCATTTATTTTATTTATTACAATACCTCTCAAATAATCGATCACATAATGATTGTTTTCAATGATTCAAGTTCTGTTAGTATAATAATTTGTTTTTAACTATTAAAGCCAAATTGGCTATTATTTTAGTGTTGCTCATGCAATCATAATTTGTTGTGGATAATTTTCTCTCGTTACCTGAAAGAAGCTTAAATTGCAGCTGTATTTTCTGAAACAGAAGTTTTCGCTGCGTTGATAAAATGCTCCACAATTCTACAACTGCAGTTTGACGTCAAAGCTAATTTTACATAATTGATCACATCAAGAGAAATCTCATGTCAACTAAGGATATATAGACATGGAAATAGTGATACACGATGGCTTCTTTAGTAAATAAATTGTGTCGCACAATGCCATTTTTCAAGACACCAAATAGAGGAAATATGAGTTAATGTTGATCTTTTACAAATATATTTTCTTTGAAGTTGTTTTATTAATTGGGTGAAAGCGATGCCATATATTATTGGGTTATTGCTCAATGTCATGGTGTTATCTGGCATAGGGGTGTATGTATAATTTACCACCACTAGATGTATCACAAAACATTCACATTTGAAGAGCCTGTATATTACCATGCTTAAATGCTATCTCCTTCTAATGCTTGTTTGATTGGCGATGATGCTTCCAAACTGGCAATCACTTTCGGGATAACTTCTCTCAATTGCGTCTGTTTTGTTAACGCATCCTTAGCTTTACTTGTTTCATCTTTCAATTTCAAGAGTGCACTTCGGGCAGTGCCTCGGGTGTCTTCGCTGGTTATATTTTGCAATACATTCCGCTTTTTGCTTAGTGTATTTCTCAATCTTAATAGTAGATCTCTCAAATGCATCAGCTTCCCTTTCCCAACAATTTGATTTCTCTTCATCAGGCCACAGCATTGTGGAAGGCAAAACTGCGAGCACAACTGTGCACAAGAAGCGGGACAATAAACTGGTTTCTGTTTCTGCTGTGATCTAGCATACATTTGTACTAATGCCGGGTACCCATTTGACACAGGATGTGCAGTATCCGGTAAACGGCGCCTGGATTGCTGAAGATATGACGGTTGGTTTACAGGAGTTAAAGCTGGCAGAGCAGAAAGCGGAGTTGCTGGAGCTATAAATGCTTTAACTGTAGCTGCACTATTTTGAGGAGCAGAAGGGGGTGGTGCATACACTGAAGAATAAGGATGACTCAAATAAGGAGGTGAGTACGATGATGGTGGTGGAACGATTTGTTGGTAAGGAGTATACGATGATGGTGTATTCGCTCTTGCAGTTGCCGGTTGTGCGCTTATCTCTGCTTGAAAGGCTGGTTGTTTGGCACTAGGTGCAGGTAATTGTGAAGCTGCTGTTTGGCTAGGTGCCATTGCTGGTACTCCAAAATATGCTCGATAGATAGCATTCGCACAGCAATAGGAATTACACATTGGAGCGCAATACATCGGACAAGGATTTTTACATGAGTTACTAAGAGACCCACTGGTTGTGTAAGGTGTTTCGCTTTTGACTTTGTTGACTTGATCATTAATAGTTTTGATTGGAGGCTCATCGGTTGTTGCTGGATCATTGGGCTGGTCTGTTTCTTCGTCTGTTTTGTCCATTTCATCACTGTCATCATCATCATCTATAGCACCATCATCCCCTTTGTCATCCTTTTCAACATCTTGATCATGATCTGGATGAAGCAAAAGCGGGAGCAAAAGTTAATGATGAAAATCATTTTAGATCATGTTGAGAGGATCACTGGAAAGATTTATTTGTAATGACATGTGATGGGAGGGTGTTGGGTGTGGGGATTTAACTTGATACAGAGTTTTCTTTTGTGATCATTTAGGAAGCTCTTATTTAGAGTTTGAACAGTTTCAATTATTGAAGGCTTGTTTATCCATAATCAAAGACAATAGAGATATGCCTTTCGGATTCTATTTGGACTGTCTCTTCATTTGTCTTACTTCACACATTACACATTCTTAAGGGCTATGCTTGTCATATATGTGTAATTTTGATATGAATAAATTGTTTCTGAAAATTTTCGATGGGCTTGTGCAAGGTCGATCACGTGTTAAATAAAGTAATGCTCAGCATATGTAAACAAAGAGCATTCAATCTAATAGTTTGTTTCTTACCTGATTTTACTGAGAGATCATCTGGTATGTCATCCCTTGCTTTTTGAACAGAATATTTCTTGCCAACCTTTTTCAACTTTGGCTTTGCCTTACTAGTCTTTGCAGGCTCGCTCTTCTTTTTCGATGACTTTGGAGCTATCGGATGACTTTCAGCTGGCTTTTTGGCTGAGGTTAATGCACCAGTAAACATACTTTTATCTAATATTTTATTGCTCCTTTCAGCACCAAGTAAAAATGCAACTGGGATCATTGGTACAAAAGGCATTTTACCCAACATTTTTTCTAGAAGTTTCTGCTCTTCTGATAGTTTATCAGCTTCTGCATCACTTTTCTTCGTCACTTTTGTTTTTGTCTCACCATGACTCTTGCTACTCTCTTTCGTCTTCGACTCTGAAAAACAGAAGAGTAATTCTTTGAAACCATCATTCTTTCTCCCAGTAATCCTATACGAGTAGCCTAGGAGCTACCGGAGGAATATGACAAAACGGGTAAAGGTTAGGGTGAGGGTTAGGGTTAGGGCTTTGCATATGAAATGCACTAAAATTGGGATTCTGATCTCTATAAAACCGGAAAATAAATTTTATCGATTGATTTTTTTCATTCACATGTTTATTTGAAATTTTGTATTCAACTTGACTCGATGCATATCTTTTCAGATTTTACAATTTCTAGATAAGACACGTCGTATGCTCATCGAAGGGGTCCCCTGATGAAATTCCAATAATCTGAGTGGTCAGTGGCTGGCAAACAAATACTTGGCAATACATAGATAAGCATTGAATTCAAGGGAAACCACTATCATACCCTCAAATGTAGATATTGTAACAGAACCAGAAATCGTCGACATTCTAACAGAAAATAAGTTTCAGTCAATTGATTCCACCTTTGAAAACGTAGAATCAGATCATAAAATTTTGAATCTTGTCACGCTTGAAATGAAATGACGTGGAATAAGAGTAAAAGTCTAAATATTTTGCATAATCACATTTTCAACCTAAATTACCCGGGCTAAAATGATGCTTGATTCTTTTACTTTTGAATTTTGACATTTTGCAATTTCAACCCAAATTTTTTTAGCCTATATCTGAAGCAAAACTAGTGTCTGGCAGTTGTAAAGCGACTTTCATGGCATATTTCGCAAGCTTCAGATTAGAAACGAAAAAAAGAAAAAAGTTGTTAGGCTCCCCGGTTACGGTTTCACGGTTGAATTTGAAAATTTAATTTTTTGAGATATTGCAAAGATTTTGAAACAATGCATCTCTTCAAATGGCATGTTCACTTTCACGCACTTGCTTCATGTTTTTATTCAAACACTCCATCACTCAAGAGAATTTTATTCTCGTAGTGTAAATGAAGGCACTCGCAAAGAAGGGAATGCAGTTGCTATCGAAAATCCTTTGTATCATAATCTCGTGGTGAGTGGGGAGTAAGTATGAATACAAAGACGTCAAGTTTATAAAAGTAGCTTTGGTAGGATCATTGAACAATCACAGATTGTTTCCAACGTCTGGAACTGCAAGAGTTGTTGACGAATCACGACTCTCAACATTAAAACATCTTTTCCCGTCCTTTTTCAGATTGCCTATGCGTATACTACAAAACAGAGTACGTATTACATAAATGCAGCTATTGATGGCCATTGATATTGTTTATTACGTATTATTTTTCAATACTTTACTAGCTGATTATGTTAGAAATCAACGTAACTTGACCAAACTACCTACGTAACGTACGTGACGCTATTCATCCGGCAGTATACTGTACATACTATACACACAATACTTCAAGTTATGTATTCATCAGTCACTATGCAACAGAGAACAACAATGCATTAACCGTAAAGTGTGACTATACTTACGCGATGCCTCAGTCAATAAGACGAAAATCACGAAAATAAAAGCAAAAGTTGAATTCATCTTCATAGGTCAGAAGGACTGCAGAGCATGTCCCTTATAGAAAAGTATATCGTTTTCTCCAGTAAAACAAAACACTTTGTTTATAGTTTACTTTTTATAGTTTCACCTCTTCGAGAAAATTTGGAATCTAGTAAGGTTAGTGAGATTGGTAATCCCAGGGTTAAAGCACCAGCTCCAAACGGTCCATCTGTGTGATTCTCAATAGACCGCCTAGAGTGAGTCCTTTACTAAACAAGACTGAACGATGAGGTCAGTGTTACAAGATTAATAGTGCGGTAATTCCAAACAAAGTAACCGGAGAAATCTCGCCACTCTTACAATTAACCGATTTACCAGTGCAATTTATATTCTAATAAGTAAACATGTCTTGGTATAACTTCTGCTTTATGAATGAGCATAGCTAATGTCAATGAGCATCTATCTACCTGTTTTAAAGCTTTCCTGTCAAAAATCATTAATTGCAGATATCAACATATTGTTGAATTAATGGCAATCAAACCTAAAAAGAGTATATTCAATGCTAATGGTAACATTTCTTTTTCTCCATTATGTATAGCAAAAGCGCAAAGTCGCTTTGTTTTGACAGAAATTTATGGCGCAGACTTTTTGCAATGTATTTATTTCTCCATAACTCGTTACTGGAGGTAAAAAACACGATTGAAGTGTTAAACCCGTAAATGGCCCCAGGTGGAGTGATTTTTAGCTCAACTAATTGAGTGTTGGGTACAACAAATTGTATAGTGTATTAAATTTATAAATATGAACACTTGTAAAACCCTTTTACAACCTATAACATGATCGAATAAGCCAAGGTATGCTGTAAACTAGGTTATACAAATCTCCCTTCCACCAATCAGATGCATTCAAAACGGCAATCAATGTGCGTTCACGTGAAAGGAATGAGAAAATCAAACATAAGGATAGAGAAATGGGCTGGAATTGAAGCTTAATTTTGATATTTTTGATGCTATCATTTTATCTAAAAATTCTAAAATAGGGTTTGATCCAAATTAATTTTATCAATTGAAAGTATATAAAATAGAATACAAAATGAACGGTTGGGATGTATCTTGGCAAAATATGGCTGTAGCATTTTTCAGGTCGAGTCGAGTGTTCTTGATTAAAAAGTCATCCGTTGGCATGGAAAAGCAGTTAGGGAGCCCTTTGTAACACTGGCATGGATTCCCTTTGTTTCCATTATATTCCTTTGTAATTTGAGACATGTTTTCGGGGCTGTTGAAGATTTGTTATCATTATCTGGCAAACAATTAATGGCTATTTTTACGTTATTCAGACCCTTTTTCTCGCAGCAATGTCACACAGCATGCATTGATTATATCTCAAGCATTGACCAATATATCATTTTGTGGTATTTTAACTAGCAATATCATGTTTTACGATACCTCACCTTTTATAATGTAAAGGTATTTTCATCTTAGCTTCGGCCTAATGGCCCTCGTGTTAACGCATATCATCAAAATCTATTCGCACTAAAACGGAATCGACAAAATGTTGACTGGTGCATGTATATCAGACAGTTACTCAGCCTAAATATAAAATGAAGAAATGGTAGTGAAACACTACAAAAGCAGAGATATCTATTTAAAATCACCTAATAGGTAACTAGCACCCGCCCTTGAATTAACCCAAGTAAGCAGAAGTTTTAAGTAAGCAGAATGGAGTGATGTTGTTGCAAGCAAACAATTGATAGAAATGGGTTATGATTTGAAGTATTAATATCAGCTCAAACGATTTAATATCAGAGTTACTTGAAAGCAGCTATTCAATAATTGCAATACCTTGCTATATACTTTATACAAATTAATCTGTCGGGTATGTATTAGGAGGGCAACTCAGAGCCTTCAGGACAACTTTATGCAAATTTCCTGCCAGATGCCAGAAACTTCAGGTTGGATATCCGCACCGCACTGTGACTATAACGCTAGTAGCGTCTACGATATAGAGTAGAAACCTAACGTATGTAGGCCAAGGAACGAAAGCTGAGCCATATATATATGCATTGCCCCGGTGCGATTTTACCTGTTTCTCTGCTGATTTGTTTCTACAAACGCCAATAACAATACTTCCATGACGATAGCTATATCCATTATCTTTATTGACATAAATCCAATTCCAGTATCTACCGTGTGAGTTGTCGATCATGCTATTGCAATCCTGTCTCATTGCGGATATCCGATTGTAAGAGAATAAACGTCTTTTAACGCATCTTCAACGTACGTGTTCATGTCTTGATAAAATCAGATTGTGTGTGAGTAAGTTTGTTGTGATAGATAAAATCGTGTCCCTGTCGGTTAAACTGTTGAATCGACTCTGAATCGCCCCTTTTCTAGTCAACATAAATACACAAGAGGAGCCGCTAGAATGCGAATCACCTGACCATGACTTCACTTAACAAAACTAGAAATGTGTTGTGATTATCGTCTCTCTATCAAATACATTATTCTTCTCATTTAAAAGAACCAAATTTTTAACAAGCTTGATCTATTTATTGTAAGTTAGACATTGCTGAATAGACACGGTTGACGTCTGCACTAATACTCTTCTCTTTGTTTGAAATTTCTTTTTTTTTACTCAATTCAATACACGATGTTCAATTCTATGTTTCTCCAATGAACCACCCAAAACTCTGCAAAAATAATCCCAACCATTAAAAAGGTTAACATTTTAAATGCTTGCAGCCAGTATATTCTTTGTGGTCATTAACGTAACCAAAATCCGTTGCGGCGTTAAACTGCATCGCTGCTTACTCTAACTGTCGACAATTTCATAGTTGAAATTCTTCAAAGTTTTTCAAGAGTGACAACCGAAATCAAACATGTCAAAAATGATCCATCCATGATTTAAATTAGTAGATAGGTACAAAATTTGACTTGACAAAGAAATACTTGAATATTTCTACAATACATCTACGTGGCGAAACAAGTCGCTTAGCTTTGATGATTTGTCGTGATTTAACAATACTGTTTTCAATACATTTCAGGTCCTTTACATCTATGACGTTTCCCATGGACCAGTGCCCGTGAAGGTGGCTCAAACTAAGACTTATAGCACAGTCGTAGCACGTGCCAACAATATAGATTATTTAAATCAAATCAACAGTGATTTACTACTCTAATGAAGAAATGTTAGGCTGTATAACATTGATGTTATGGCTTATCACGATCAGCCAAGCATTGCCAAGATCAAGCAATAGCACAGGTAAATATTTACGTCGTTATGTCTGTACTTTCAGACCTTGATGGCTCCTTAATTGCGTTGTTTACCCAATTAGCGAATATATCTAATGGGCTCCCTTTCCGTTGCTTATGTGTCTTTGATTGGTAATCAACAACAGGTCGCGTGGATGGACGTATGGCAGTTTAATGTTGATTTTATCATGCAATCGATCTTGGATAACGTAGTTTGAGAAGATGACGTGCTAACTTTTAGTAATGAGCACTGCGGAGCAGCGTTTTATATCTCGAAGCACTTTGTCGGAGCACTCACTGTTCTCTGCTAAGCTTTTCAATTTCAATACTTTGCAACCTCAATTTAAAAGAGAGCTGTATTCAGTGCAACTTGCTGATCATGATACTAGGAAAAGTTGTAGTAACAGTCATGTTGATTACGATAAGAAGCAATTACAGTATAACGCGATAAGCGTATTACGGACCATCGCCTCGCCAAAGACTTAGAGGGCCTTAGAGCTTTTATATCGATTTCAGCCGATGATAAACTCACTATTGCCATCGTTGAAAATTGATTTGAAAATTATTTTTGATTGAGCGGGTCGATGAGCAAATTTGGGATTTATTTGTGTCACGAAGTTTGTTCAGCAATTGTTTTTTTTTTGTGATATTGGTCAAAAGCATGTGGCATAACGAGCGTACAATACAGAACCCTCGTTGATCTAAAATAAACCACAGGACTCGGTGTCAAGGCTACCCTACAGCCAATAAGCTACAATAAAATTAACATATAACATAGTTCTTGCTATATTAAATCACTCTGCCATTCTTATACAAGTATTTGCTTTGCTTATCAAATTAGGGTATTGATTAACGTTGCGTGCATGTTGCCTCTTACGATAGATGTAAACACATTCATGTTACGAAACATTGAAATTGTTTTAGTTCATTTTGATCTGCAATCACCTTCATCCGACGGTTTAAAACCTTAAGCCTGTTATACATCTTGAGACATTAGCCCCACCCCTTTATCAGTCATAGTAATATTACATTGTTGACAGCCTATGTATGACCATTGGCTGCTATCCGTAATTAGCAGCAGACATTACACCAAAAGGTTACGTTGATATAGAAAAACTTATTGGGTAAATGACTGACAAATATGGCTAGAGAAAAGACACAAACATACATCTAGCATACACAGCAAACATGATAAAATCATCCGGATGGTCAATTAACTGTTTCTTGAAGGCGAGGTGATATTCTCAAAAGAGCGTCCGCTTTTTGGAAAGGAGAAAACGAATTCAATCTGATCAATGGAAGTGTTCCATTATCAATCCTAAGTAGAAAAAGTAATGATAATTTAAAGTGTCAATGATTTCTTGAGGGTATTTAATAGTACTTTCCATTGTTACACTTTTATCGTAATCTCATTCTTTGAAGCTATACTTTTAAGAAGGAAGTCCTTAGAAATTCCGTAAATTCGTTTTAAGCTTAAAGCTAACATCTGGATGACAATATAACGCTGTCCTTTTCTGGAGTTTTGTATCACAGAAGGATAAACGGAGAATAATATATAAGCTGAAACTCATTCATACAAGGACATTCAAATCCATAAACTTATTTGATCTGAAAGTCTCAAGGAATTTAGATCGTACGAAGAAGTTGTTTAGGTAACTGTGCAAGTGGTTGAAAGTTTTGATAGACAAAGAAATATTGTGTACAGCTATAAACGATAAATATTGGACAAATTTCGAAATGTAAAAGCTGTAGCTGTAAATTTGACATTCTTATAACGTATCTAATTTTGTTCTTGGGTCATTTGGTAATTTATAGGTCAGGTTAAAAAGCTTCTTTCTTCAATTCTCAATGTTTCAAGCCTCAGAAGGGTTGAGCTAGTTGGTCGAGTAATGTAACTGAATTCATTTATTTGACGCACATCTTCCAAGATGGATCTAAGTCTACACCCGTTGGATTTCTTTAATGGATTTACTAACATCGCTAAAATGATAAGTGATCTACAGGCTGATGGGCTCTCCATGAGGGTTACACCACCGTCTTATACAAATTGTGTACTTGTTATATACAGACTCTCCTTCAAGAGGTCCTTACCTGGAGGTAACTCGTCTGAGTCTGGTCTGGTCAAATGATAGCTTTAGGTCTGGGGGGAAATTAGATAGTGATTCCAAATTTCGTGAAAAATCCAGGTCATGATTATATATTGCTGTTACTTCGTATATGATATTTTAATACCTTGGGAATCTTTTGTGTTCCATTTTCTGTGTCAATAAGTCATTCAAGATACCAATTTGAGATTTTTTTAAGAAAGTTACGACGATGCAATCAGATGCACCTAGATCCTATTCTCTTGAATAGAATGGCCTCTGATGTATAATTAAACGCCAACACTGTTTCGATCGATCTACATGCATAGAATAAGTACTTTGTAGGTTAGGCACTCTTTTGACATATGCATCAGATAGTAATCCATGATATAGGTCAAACTTGTAGCAAACTTTATTAATTAAGAATGAAATGCTATTTCAGTAACCATTGGATTATTTACAGATAGATAAGTAATTTGCTAGTTTCAAATAGCAGGCTTGACCAGGCTAACTGCTGTTACAAATATTTACACATTTGACATGATGTCAACAGTTACGCCTATCAAACACTCCAAAAGTCCAAAACACACTGTGTAGCGTTGGTAACCATCAAAGTTGTGACCGTACTTACTTGATCCGTTTTCTCAATATAAGTCGAAATTCCTCTAAAAAAATGTTAAAAAAAACTTAAGCTTACGGCAAAAGTTCGGCTGAATCCAATTATTCCAATAGGTTTTCATCTAATGTGAACCTCCTCGACAGCCCATTCGCTATAAGTATAGAAACGTGCTGTGAAAGTTGATAATGCAAAGAAAGCTTACAACGTTCTGAGCAATAGATAGCATTTTCCTTGTTTTATGCAAGCAAATTTTTACAGATAGGGACACAAAAATATCAATTTGTTTTTGAATTATCTATAATTATAATGATAGTCTGCAGTATCAAGGTGAACACAATACCTTATTTGATGTATTTTAAATTTCTAATAGCTTCTCTTCCAAATAACTTTAAAGAATTGAAAGCTCAATTGCTATATTAGTTGTTTCGAAATGGAAGCATTTATTTCTTGTATATTCAAATGACATATTCTATTAATGCAATTTGATATTTACATCAACTTATTAATCTTATTTTTTAGTTCGCCCTTCTCATTCGACCATTCCTGTTTCGTCCAATTCAACAATACTTACATCGATAACCAACGCTCAACAAGGTGAATAACTAGCATCCTTGCATGTCCAGGTGTCAACATAGAACAAGAGTGGGAATATATCCACCCCTGCGGGATCTTGACGTAGGGAAAGATGATTTCCAAATATGAAATAATTAATAAGCGAGATCATCTTGTGAAGTATCGTAAAACATGTATGATAAATCAAATTTAGTGTCAATATGTCTGTCCCAAAAGCCACTCCCTAACAACTGAGGGTCCCGTATACATTAATGAATCCGTAATGCTGTATTACCGCATGAGAACTCAACAGAGGTGGGTGTGGCTCTATTTTTACTTTGGATGAAATATAAATTGCTTTGTAAGGGAACAATGGGAATGAGGGGTCGTATTCACTTTCAAAATGGGTGGGTGCAAGCCTCAAGGCTAGCCTATCTTCCAGGCCCTATCGATTGCGAGTACACTGTGCGCCGTGCGACCACAGGGACAAGTGGAACTGGTCTACCTTGAGGCATTTGAACACTGTGTGCGTCTATACAGGAGCTGCAAGTTCAATCACCATCATGTTTAAGATGTATGCTGCTCTTGATATCTATTGACAAAGTGTGAATAATGTTGTTAACTTAGGAGATAGCGGACTAGATTAAACATTCTTGTCTTCTCGTTGCCGCTTGTCAATTTAGGTCATTTTATTCTTTTGTATTATTGCTTACAGCCACTCCACCTACACCAATACTTCAAACGGTATTATGTGAATGGCTTAGTGGTACATGCCAATCGAGTTGTGAGACAGCCAAATTGAGTGTAGGTCAAATATGTGGAGCAGCTGAAAATGTCTGCTGCGTTGGACTGGCAGCCTAACAACGTTGCTATAGCAGAATCAATTCCTTCACCGCTTTCTCCATGAATAGCGTCATTGTGAAAAGATAAAATAGAGGGCGTTGTCTTCAGGAAAACCTTCACACTGAGACAAGATAGTATAGGCTGACAACAAAGCGGTAGTGTAACCGTCAACAAGGCAAACCGGTAGTGCAACCATCAACAAGGCAAACCGGCAATATGGTTATCCGAAGTGATGTTTTCAATTGGAAAAAACAAAAATAACATGAACATTTCATTTATTTTTCAAGACAACGTCTATAAATAACAACATACAATCAAAATGTAAATAATTCATACCAAAACATAAGGATCATCATAATAATAAGTTATTCCATTTAGGCAATGATTACGATTATCAGCCTAAGACGATGGCGTTGGATAATAATGATACATACAGTGGTATAAACAAAGATCTGTTTTATCATATCCTGATGGCAAAAACTGTCACTTTAATGTTTTTTAAAGTTCGGTAGCATACATATACATATTTATATTTATATATATATATAGATCAAAAGAGAGAAGAGATAATGACAAATGAAATAATATAAATAAATGTTTTCTCGATTGGTTTACTTCGTAGGGTTAAATATTGTATAGATTAAACGAGACTGAAATTCATATATAAATTCTTTTTTAGTTCCCATCTTGTTGTTTCTAAAGAACTTTCATCTGACTCCTCATCCCTTGGGAATCAAAATAGTGAGGCTACATAGGATCGAGGTTGAAACTTTCTAGGTTCCCTTCTATCTACTTAAAATCCACCATCACGTAAATCGAGGGCATTTAATTTTCGGGGAACGCGAATCGCAGAAAGTATAGATTTACTTATCCTTTACCAAATTGTAAAAAAGCAAGCATACAAAGGTAGCCTACCAAAAATGGCGAAGAGATTTACAATGTGTACTGTTAGAAAAACTGAATTTTATTAGAACGCTTTTCTATCTCACACAATTGCTATAGAGATCGACTTCAAATCTTAAACATTCAATCATTAGGACTTCGAAGTATCGTTTTGATCTACGTATGACTTTTGAAATAACTCAAAATCCAGTTCATTCAGATGTTAACGATTTCTTTACATTTTATAAAAATGCTCACCCACCCAGGGGTCATCATCCTCAATTGATACAAAGGAAACACAAACTCTCGACTGCAGGAAACATTTCTTCTCCCTTCGTGTCATCAGATTATGGAACAATTTCCCCATCGACATTATTGAATCTTCTAATTTAATTATCAATTTAAATATCGTCTATTTACATGGCTTTACGTAAGTGCTACAGTTTTTGTAATCTGTAGCCAGTGCTTGCCTCATTCACATAAAAATTCATTGCATGTACAACTGTTAGAAACTTTTTTCAAATGCTGAATAAAACAAACAAACAAACAAGCAAAGAAAAAACATATAAAGAAAAATCAAATGAATTTTTGAATGTGTAATAAACAGATGATGATAAATAAATATTCTCATCTAATGAGTTCCATCACTTCACTCTTTTTGAGAAACAATTTGTTGATGTGTTATTGGTAACTATACGCTTTCGTATAGTTGAAAGTGAAAATTAAAATTTGTTGATTATTTTGTTGATTGCATTGTTTATTATTTTGCTATGCAAACCACTGTGATATCTTCTACGGAATCATTTTAAATGAGATATGAGATCAAGGATACAATTCAGCAAGTCTTTCTTATATAAATTTTACCATTGATATTACAACGATCATAAAAAATCTTCAGTGAATGGAATGGGCCCTGAGATTATAAATTAACATGCTAATCAAGAATTAAATTATCAAGACCGTTATTTAAAAACAAAAATTCGATTGACCTAAGATCTCCATCACTGCAGTTTCCGTATTGGTACATTCAGCATCTTCATGTACTGTGTAGTCTATTCCCGTAGCCTCTCTCTTATCTACCTTCACAATGCGTCGTCATTGCAGTGACCAGGACCAGATATGGTGGCAGATCCCATTTAATCTTCTGTTTCTCTCCTTCGATCTCTCCTATCATACCCCTCCTAATTTCTAAAAGTGGGTGGTCAAAAATTTTGTAATCCTGTGCACTGTTCATCTCTTGATAAACAAAACAATTGCTCCTATTAATACTGTAGTCATTCATTATTATGTTCTCAAAATGGCGATTAAATAGATAGGTTACAAGTCAAACATGGGAGGAGACGTGGTGTGGTATTGTGGTTGAAACATTTATTGGTATACAATAATTTACGCTGCAATTCTATATTCCTATCTTCATTGCAGGATTTGATTTTGATCATCTTAATTGTTGTACAGATGAAGATAGTTCTTATATTTTCAATAGAAAAATAAAAAAGGATAAGAGTCTTTAAAGCCGCAATAGATGATATCATGAAGGTGGATCTTTGACCAAGATAAGGTACACGCCAATTCGAATAAATCATATTAGAAAGGTGCGCAGCACAGTGAGAGCGAACAAATATTGACCTCCATGAAGGTGCGTAAGAAATTCATGCCTTTGCGTGTTTGCCGATCAAACACTATAGCTTTACTGCATGTTACTTCTTCAAAACTTCAGACACCATCTGCAACTCTTCAAGAGTAATTCAGTGAATAAAAAAGTGTTCCTCTTTTGCAATCAACTTTTGAAGCTTGCTAAAAAAGGTTCCTCACAATTTCTGGATTCTGGCAATTTCATTTGAGAATTGTAATTGGTCATCAAGTCGAAATACGATTAAGCGCAGCCCATCTAGATGAACTAGTAATTGTCTATTATTGAACTGCAGCCACTGAAAACAACAAGAATTTACAAAATGGTCACGTGACCGTTCTCCTAATCCATCGCATGACACCAGATGAAACTCAATGCGGTCACCCGACGACCGAGTTTGCACCGACATCGTGAAGATCGATTGCGAGATCGTTGGCTTCCCCGAGGACATCAAACCAAATAAAGGTAAATATTCAATTTATATCAAAGGGTTTTTGACTAGGTTTGTTTTTAATTTATGAGTGGTCTAGCGTCCCAACAATCATCTTTGCATGAAAGAATTGCCAAGTGATCCAAATCAGACAATGATTGGCCAAATTGACTTCTGAACTGGTTGCATTAATTGATCAAAATTATCTTGAATACACGTAATATTTTTCAACTGATTTTTTCCATCATATCTAAAGTGTTATTCATAAATTTCCATCTCGAAGTTCATACAAAAAGGTTCCTATTTCTCATCTTTTAATTTCGATAATTGTTATAGAATATTTTGTTTTATTCTTTTATGTTGATTAATACATTGTTTTTGTGCAATCTAAATTCTATACATGATCCGATTCAAATATGATCAGATTAAAGTTCAATAAATATTATTTACTTCCATTAAGAGATTTGGGTACTTTTGTAAATTAGGATAATTATGCGATCATTGCTTTGATTATAGCCTACGTGCAGACAGACTTTGCTACTGAGTATAGTCTATATAGACTATAGACTATACGAAGAAGAAAAGTCTGTCAGCAAGCACAGGCTACTTTGACCATAGGTTGAAGGGTTTTAAATTTTTTTCATTGCTCTATACTCTGCAGTGATCAGATTCTATGACCGTCGACCTATATTCTACTCATAATAATTGTCATTTTTGTTTGGTTGCTTGTGTAGTACAAATTCTGAAATAGATTGAGGAAAAGAGATTAGGACGTGATAAAATTAAATGACAAGGCAGAAAGTTGATTTAAATCGTAGTACTGCAAAAGAATTTGTTTTAAGAAGAGAGCGATTCAAAGCTTCGCATGCAACTTGGACATGTTGGTTGGTGCTCCCGGGTTGGTGCTTCAATATTGCATTTTGATTGCGGCTCGACAATTTTTCAAGAAGCAATTATACATAATGGCTTCAAGATGCATCATTTTCTACAATAATTCGAACTTATATATAGTCACAAAAATTAGACACCATTATTTACATATATTTTATGATAACATCTATATATAACTAATTATGAATACGTCAGTCACTACTACAAATCATTATTTTACCTATCTTATTTCTACTTCAGTAACCGCCATGAATTTGGTTCTGTTCGTTTCGATATTTGCCGTCTTGGCTTTTGGTGTCTTGGCAGGAGCACCCAAAAAACCAGCTGTTGTACGTGCAACAACAAAATCAAAACGTAAGTAAAATGAAATTTACAGGAAAAACTAAACCAGGATATTAACTACATCGCTAAATCCTGAAATAGTAAAAAGCATGTTTAATAGCTTTAGCCCGCTTGACTTATTTAGCCTGCTTGATTTATTTAGCCTGCTTCATGTGTTAGCATCCCGGGGTTAGCATACAATTATAATAAAAATAAGCTACATATACAATAAATAGGAATAATATGATTAAGATTTATATGATCCCCAGGCAGTGAGACTATATATATATCTCTATGACAATTCTTCATCTGCCATCAGCAACTTTTCTCATGAAAACTCAGCTTCTGCAATTGCACCTTTGTTCTACCATTTACCTCCCCTGGATTGCTACAAACGAAAGAAAAGCAGAAATTTCTTACATTGAAAGTGGATACGATTACACATTTGATTTTACTCTTTTATTTATGCTATGTATTACTTGGTCTCTTAGAAAGCGATTCCGCAGAAAAAGAAGTTGGAAAAGCTGTTGTCAACTTATTCAATGAAAAAATTGGTAAGCCTTGTATTTAAAAACGCGAAGTCTGTATATGTAGTTAATTTCATATTAATGAGATGATTCGAAATTATGTGAAAATAATGTTTTGTTTCTGGCTATTGCCATCTCTGTTTTAGGATCAAAATTCAAAGAGGCTGCGAAAGAAGTGGAAGGGATTCTTAACAAACAGCTTGGTACAATTACAATAAATACGATAATAGTTTGCCGGGGAGGGAGTGATCTGCATTCTGTTTTACTTTTCAAATTGGATTATTGATTGAGTGATTTATTGATTTACATATTAAATACAGAATCAAACCACTTACGTATATTATCATATCACGTCACGTGAAATTGAAATGATTCTAAATGGATGAATTGAAATGATGTGAGAAAGTAAATAGTCGACGGTCATATCAAGAGAAAAAGCATACCCCATATATACCTTTCCCTAAGGTGTAATAAGATATTCTATCAAGCTTGCACTGCGAGAAATTAGTCAAAATTGCATAAGTCTTACCATAGCATTCCTATATCTATTATATTAATTATTTTACTTTGAATTATAGGCTCACACATGAAACAAGCTAAAGCCAAAATGCTTATGAAAGAAATAACAGCAAAGATCTCAGGTCAGTACCTAAAGAGGGTATATAATTTAGCTCAGATGACTGAGTAATTCATGCATTTAGTAGCAGCGTACAGCGTTGTAGATTTACTAGAGTAGCTTACCTTTCCCAATGCAAATGGTAGCTATAGTAATATAAACACTAATATTGTGACAGATGCCTTTACAAATTCCTTTTTCAGTAGCATATTTAGTGGTCTTTGTAGACAGGCAAACGTCGTCTGTAGTATTTTTAATGACCTGATTGTTTACACATTCGATTGGTCGTTATAGAGAGGTTCTTAAATTCACTGAATCTGCCTATACTTACAGCTCATTAGTGGTTAAAGTTGTAATTGCGGAATGACCTGATTTTTATAAAGTGGATTGCTCCCATGGGGCACGACTGAAAGGGAAGCTTCGTTATAGGCGTTCAAGTAGTTCAGTTCACTTATAATATTAACACAAATCTATTTTAGACAGTCATTATACTAACATAATTACTAACATCGTATTCTGCGGTGTTTTAATTCCTTAATATTTCAAGGGAAAAAAGCTATGAAAGCTGGACCGGATGCCAAGTGTGGGCTCGACTGTAAGGCCAAGAAGATTGATAAGCTAGCAAAAGCCAAGCCAGTTCATCCTTCAATTCTGAAAGCTACATACAAAGGTGCAAAGAACCATTCACCTGAACATAATAAAGCCAATCGTCTGCGTAAAAATAATGGGGCTCCAATGAATCCTCTAGTCCAAGGACCCCCTGGAGATCCAGCAAGTAAGTTTAAACCATTCTGCTATTGGATTTCAATTTCACGAACGGAGGGTAGCTATACCTGTAATTGTAAGTTTTATGTACAGCAGCTGTGTACCTTTGCCCGATCAAGTTATTTGAAAAAGTCCATGTTTTCTGAGGAGTTCCTTGCAAACTGCAGCTTGGATGATAAAGTTCACTACTTGTGAGGAAGTAGGGGCCTAAGCCTCAGGGTAGCCTTCACTTCATAAACATACATATTTCATCAAATCTAAGCTCAGCAATTATGAGCTGCATCTTTACAATGAAAACGATTAACTATTTTAACTCTATTGACATTATATGCATGCTCTCTTGGCAGAGAGCCGTGATAAAACTAATGAGCAAGAACCGTATAGATCTGTAATAGAGAGAATGGTTAGAATGGTTTGATTTTTTCAACTACAGATGCCAACGTTAATCCTTTCCACAGCCAACCTTGGGGAAGCCAAGATCAATCAACTCCACCGCAAACACCGGGAGCTCCTCCACCACCTGGAGGTCCTCCAGCACCAGGTGCTCCACCAACTGGATGTCCACCACCTTGCGGGGAAGCATGCTTTCCTAAATGCTCCCAAGATTGCTGTCGCCCTATGATGCCTCTTCAAAATTTCCCACAACCTCCTCCTCCAATGATGCCACCACCCCCACCACCCCCACCATTTGTCCCACCTCAACCACCACCGGTCCCATCTTGCCCCGTATCTTGCTACAATCACTGTTATGCAAGATGTCCAAATGGTTGTTGTGGGGTATTGAAGAAGAAGAAGAGAAAGAGCATCCCAAAGATCTTTGGTATCAGCTCAATCATTTCTACAAATAAAGTGGACGATACTGGCAGCAATGTCGTTGAGCGAAACATGATCTCATCAATGCAACATGGCAATGAAAAGGTTGTTTAATTCTTTTATAAAGAACTAGCTGAGAGGATCATTCGAAGTCTAGAAGGAAATCGAAAAAACCAAAGTGTTATATCAAGCTCCCCATCTCTGAAGGGATTATATATTTGTATCATAATGTATAATAGGATATATCATACCTTACATAAATTTATTTGTAATTCTGCATAACCATAAACGAGAATGTGTTCCTATAAATGTATATTTGTTAATTAAATTTTACAGTAGAATAACCAAAATGTATCATTTTTTCGGTTTATTATAGATATAAAAATATTAAAAGGGTTGAAAATAAAACAGAACATGAATGTAAATAATCAAACGTAATTGTTGAAAATGAATTCGAAAAAATCTGAATTTTAATGATCGATTGGGGTGGATCTATCATCTGAGCAAATGTAGTTGAGAAATGGTTCTATTAAGTGCAAATTATAGGACACAAATCCATGCGAAGAAATCCGAACACAGATAGTTTGAACGAAATAGATTGCATACTTCGCGTAACATATCATTTTCCTTTCGTTGTTCTGATCAGAGATTCAAATCGAATGATTGGGGATGGGGGTGCGGCTTTGAAGCCCCTCATTCGATTGGGTGGCGCGGGAAACCAAGGGGATTGGATTCTATATTTAGTCACTGTGAAAGAAAATGGTGGATCAAAATGGCAAAGAAAATTCATACGGAATGGTTGTAAAAATTGTGACATTTATAAGATTACTATTCATCAAATCCATCGTAAATGATCTTATACTTATATAATAATGTTATTACTGGAGGAAGAGGTAATTATTAGTGGTTCTACCTTATCTGCGTAGCATATATCGATGTTTTGACTTGTCGCTAAGTAATAATGGCGGCGTTCAATCAAATGACAGCAAAGTGCCGGAAGCAGACGTTTTGCTATCAAATGAGTTTGCGAAAGGTCTAATCCTAGCTACATTTTTACCCTTATTCAACGTTATTTACTATGAAAGTTGATTGAAACTAGCTATCATGCAAGTTAGGCAGCAAGGGTTAGTCAACATTGCCCAAGATCATATCTTGCTCATTTTTGTAAACTTCGGCATCGAAGATCTTACGAATGCTCAACGTCGATCAGATCACAATATTAACTCTACGCTCATGCAGTACACATATTTAATTGATTTGTTTAGACCAAACAAAGTTCACAATCCACATTTATCTAATTTTTGATAATATTTGTGCTTTGAATAATTTAGTTCAAAATAGGCCTACAGTGTAGGCCTAAACGAAATTTGCTTTTCTTATATTTGTATTTATGAACACGTGGTACTTGACCAGGTGTGTCGTCAAATAAGCTGCAACCCAATTAATGTGTGTATGTAGGTACAGTGGGTCTTTGTTGTTCTATTATGAAATAGTTGATCATCACTAGCGTGTTTAGCCACTGAATAACAACTAGGCTGAGGTAAGACTTGAACATGTAGGCCTATTGTGCAGCTCCATTGTTAGCCTGCTTGCAGACTTTTCTGTAAATGAAACTCAACAAAGCAGCAAAATCTACTGTTTCACGGAGTTTCATTAACAATATAATCTTGGTGGCTGATTAGAGCTTTTAGCCAGCTTTTGTTTCTAGAAATTAGTCAAATGTGCTGATTTTCATGTTAAATCTCACTCCGTTTAGATATCTGGAATATCTATTAAAATATTACCAAATGATAT
>JANVCG010043226.1:0-38047 GCA_025505365.1 Haliclystus inabai
GTCTATTTATGCAACCACCTGGGTTACAACACTGCCACCTGATGATGACTTACCTTTCGCACCAGGAGCACGGTGCTAAGGAATCATAGATTCTCATGCTCATATTTTGTAAATAAATAATTGTTAAATAAATAAAGGATAAATATATACGTAAATAAAATGGTAAATCAAAAATCAACCAAAATAATTACTTCCGTGTTTCACTCCAATTATCCCTTCGTTACCTACAAAGCACTATATCCATTTGTACAAGAATAAAGGGTACAATGCCAAAATCAAAATGGCCGATCCTGTTCTGGACAGTGGTAGTACAAATCACATTATTCTACTTGTAAATAATATATTTAATATCTTTGCATGGTCATCAGAACCGGTTTCCCTGAGTGCTGCATTGAGTTTGTATTCTTCTTGGAAAAGGTTTTGTCTCCACTCAGGCTACAGATACAGCTAGATTGTTTCATGTTTGAAATCGTGCTATATTCATAAAGCCATTGGGATTGATTTTTACAGGATCATCCAAATATCTATTATTGTGAATGATGAAAGCACCTTTGATGTTCTGTTACTTCAAGCAACATCATGAAACATGATTCAAAGTAAGACAAGTTCAAAATGAGCCATTTAATTGTGCTTCAGTGTTCGTCTAGATGTAAAATTTTGCTGCATTATAGGTATCCAATCTTCACATCATTCTCTCAGAAATCCACCTATAAATAAACATGTTTTATCAAGTCAGACTGTCTCCTATTCCTATTTCCATTATGGGGTCATTTTTGATTTTCTGATTAAGAACTGAATGATTATAACGAATTTCATTTTCGGAGGGGAGAGATGATTTATTTTGATAACTGGGTCTGCATTGCCATTCCTAGAATGCCATAATATTAGATTGAAAGTAGTAAATTGAATGATAGCATTTTGATATTTTCATACAAACTACGACACATGAATCTATAGCCCTGGTATAGCTAAATGCAGTTTAAGCACGCTGAGAATATATTACCCATAATGGCATCACTACATATTTTGTTAGATTCATATCATGCATTGTATTCTCTATAAAACAGTGTTACATAACCTACACTGTGTAAACATTCTTACATAGAATCCCTAAGTGGCCTGGAAAGAACTTGAAATATTAGATTCATTATAGAGAGTAATTGGAGGAAGTACTTAAAATTCACCTCAACGATGTATAATGGTGATAAGCACAAGCCCCATTACCAATTTTACTAGATTGTGGGGTATTGCTATACGTTCAGCTCAGAACCATTGCACCATCTACTTTTGTGGCTTCAGATAATGCCACTTGATGTCTCAAAGCATAACTCACCATTACATATTATCGAAGCTGTACCATTCCTGTGTTTGAAAAAACACTGAACTACTGCAGCAATGTATATACACGCCTCTCGTCCCTCGAGACAAAAGGAATGGGACCATGAATTGTCAAAAGCTAAAAGAAAGCACCCTCTTGTCAGCAGAAACTCCCCCGAAAGACCAGACACGTGTTTTGGCTATCAGTGGAAAGAAACGAACTATTTGCTAAACGCTTTACCTTCTGAACTGCCGTGTCTTTTTCTACTTGATAAGAATTATGCAATAGGCATGAGAAAGATATGCGAGCAGCATTTTAGTAGATGCAGAACGACCGTTTTAGGACGGTGATGAAGACATCTGCTCCGATATCAACAATATCATACACAGAACACTGGCACGATTATAAATGCGCCATGACTACATGAATCACATGGCCTAGCTATAGGGTAGATTGTGAAAGACCAGTTGGGATGCACAAGCGGTGTCTAGGAAAACCGTCTCTAATGGAATCCAGTTGGGATGCACAAGCGGTGTCTAGTAAATCCGTCCCCAATGGAATCCAGTTGGGATGCACAAGCGGTGTCCAGTAAATCCGTCCCCAATGGAATCCAGTTTGGGATGCACAAGCGGTGTCCAGTAAATCCGTCCCCAATGGAATCCAGTTGGGATGCACAAGCAGTGTCTAGGAAATCCGTCCCCAATGGAATCCAGTTGGGATGCACAAGCGGTGTCTAGTAAATCCGTCCCCAACGGAACGCGTCCTTTCTTCCAAATACGAAAGTCGTCCTCAAACCTTTGTTACGCCGTCCTCAGTATAGTGCAAAAAACACCTTTTTCTGGAGAACTGATGCAGAAGCTACTGAGGAGCTGAACACTTTCGAGGAACCCTCTGGTGCTTACTACAGTCCTTTTTATCGGTAGGTTGTTCAAACGCTGAATGGATGGCTTTGTTCTCGTACAGCTACGGCTATAACCTTGCCATCCCCTCTTCAATCTAGTAAGGTGTTCAATAGCTGAATTCACGGTGCTGCTCTCGGACCGTTACATTTTTAAACTTGCATAGTTGCCAATTTTTGATGACAAATACATCAAACTAAAAAATAAGCATCTGGATAAAACTTTCTTTTACCTTCAACTGAGTATAAGCTGAATCATTGTAGCAAGAAAAACAATGTGTTTGAGCATAACTATGTATTTGTAATCCATATATCTTTTTCTCATTTACATACTTCTTATCTCTGCGAGTAGAAGCGATTGCTTTGTACATTAAATCCGCGATTTTGTCTCTTTATCTTTTGCAACGAAGTTACAAAATGTTACAAACTTCTGCTTTGCAAAAATTCGATAATTACGATAAGAAATCAAGGAATATCTTTAATTTATGCGATGGCCTTTTATTCTATATGTATAATTTATGAGGTAGTACTTATATAAATGTATCTGTGTAAGGAGGTGGTGGTTCATCTCTATCACCTAGCAACATATTAACCGGTCGATAATCGGTTACTGTAGGGTTCAAATCATAAACAAGTTGTGCAACAGGCATCATGTACATTGGTGTTTGTGTAGCAACAGAAGTATTGTTCGATTGGTTGCGTCCAGCGCTACATGTTGTCATAGTAACATTATCATGCGCTGTTGTTAATGGTGATGTGACTTCGTATGCATTTTCATTCGTTTGTGTCGTTATAGATGTCAATTCGTTACATCCATCACCAATGCTTCTGGTTCGTCCCTGGAAAAAATGATCCACAATTAATCATCAAATATCCAACCCATCAAAACGTTAAGCAGGACTGCAGGTAGACTGAAAACACAATAGAGTTACTGCAATCTGATTCGTTGATAACAATGTTTAGAAGTTCCAGGAAAAAAGTATAGTTGAGGATAAAACATCAGAGCAAATTAATCTCCTACTTTTTTAATCTTAGGATAAAATAACCACACATTTACTAGATGCTCGCATTCATATTCAACACTTGAAAAAGTTGGAAGATTGTCCGTAACAGACTTGAAAAGGTCAAAAGCTCGTTCTTTTAATTGAACACCAATCAGCGTTTAACAACCCTCGTGAAAATGTAAATATGATTACAAACAGCACACGTGCGCGGTTACCCTTCAATGCTCTACAGTACAAACATGAATAAAAAAATGCAGGTCTTATGCATGTCTATAGTAAGTAAAATTGATAGAATGACCTTTATTACAGGTGGTCGCTATGCCAAGGGTTAATCTGGTTACGAGGAAGCGCATTTCCAAATGTAGAAATACGATTGAATAAGTGCTTTAAGGGGTATATACACTTCATCGAAGTAATCTTCTGTAAAATTGGTTTGGATTCCTATCCATAAAATGAAAAGCATCTATTGTGCAAAGATTAGAAACTCTGAAGAGCTGTTTAAAGTTCGTATTATATCGTACTCACCATTGAGGCCTTTTTATGTTGAGTATAAAGTAAATAACACGATATTGCCATTGTTGCACATGATATAGCAAAGCCAACACCAAATAATACGCAAACACCATATACCAATTCACGTAAGTTATTTTGTACTGTGGCACAACTTTCGACGGCAGAGAAACTATAAATACGACGCCCATTCGAAGTATTCACGTAACATTGACAAACGTTATCGCTACGTTGAAACGTACAATCTTCTAAGCGTTGTAAACTAACATTGACATCTGTTAGTAGGTAAATAAAACTAGCGAAACAAAATAACGATGATGCGAATGATAAAATAATTGATAAGAGTATCTGAAATTGAAAAGAAATAAATCTGTTATAATCTATTTAATTAAAGTTGAATGTTATCTCATAATAAAGTAATTAGAGATCGATTCATTTTCAATGTGATTATTTAAAGCAAAAAATTATTCAATCGAAGAAAAGAGAGACTTTCAATTGCGAATTTGATATCTCGATGGTCAATGACCTGAAAATTTTTTTATCTCGTGATAGGAGATAGTCTACAGCATCAATTGTTTACATAGACAACACATATCTGTACCAAGTTTAATTGCAGACAACTCGAGACTTAATAAAAATTAAACTTCAAACTTTTTATTCTTGAAAATCATTCATGCTACTTTCAGATATAAAATGTATTGAGTTTTATCATAACAAACGCACAATACATCTGCATAGCAAATTACGTATGTCGTTGTCTTGCCTACAAGGACGCGCGCAACATTCAACATACAGTTGGATTATAACGGATACAAAACACATTAAACATATTAAACCTTTTAGGCTTTAAACTTACACCTAAATTCGCCGTATATTATTTTCAAAAATGAACGATTTTATTTTTCAGATAAAACAATCGATGCTTTGAAACATAACCAGAGAATAGCCTGGACAATAGACAGATGTATGCAGAAATCGCCCCGTTTCAATCACGGCTAATCTGATTTGTTCTATATGTCTCGGTGAAATCTCTTTAATAGGCCGATATCGGTACATATATCATACAAGATAAATAAAAATATCTTACCATCCATTTAAACTTTTTTCTAGAAGAAATCATTGCTGCAAATCCAGCTATCGCCATCTACAAAAACGGATTATAAAATTATAAAATATTCAAGGTGTTTCCTCCAATAACGGTCAACGAATTACTTTACTAGAAACGGGTATAGCCTTACTCTTGTATAGAATAAGTGTCGAGATTAGCAGAATATAATTAGTTTTATGTAATAAACAGGCATTTCAGCATAAGAAAGAGAGCACGCGGCTGAATAATGATATTTATAGCGAAATCAGAATGGATGCATGTGTACGGCACCTTGTTGGCCATGTTGAAACAGGCGGGAAATGTCAACATGGTTTAAATCAATAACAGAACAGACCAATGGGGTGCAAGGGATTTGTAAAAGGGAACTGTAAAACGAGATGTAGAATAGAGCTTTGAGGGTAGCAGAGAATGGAAAATATTGTAAACAAATAATTTAAGATTTGGAGTTGCAGGTGGTAGAAAATAAACAAGAATTTTCTGACGAGTGAAAATAAACGTGTAACTCGATTATTGCTAATCAACCATGTCAACTTTGAGCTATTACGACCGGCAAAATGGCACATTTTCTAAACGACATCTAACCTCATCAAAAAACTTTCACGAGGTTTCAACATCATTTGAAAATTCAATTGTTCTCCTTATAAGAGGGACGTTTAAATTACCCCAAATTGGTTTTGTTCATTGTAAATTGCAATCCGCCCATCTATACAATTTGCAGGTGGTGTCTTATTTTACAGTAGGAAGAGCATCCATTCAAAATTTCAACGATAATATTTTCCAAAGGTTGCTAAATACGTGCCACGCGGTAACATATCTTCAGAAGATGGGCCCTTGAAGCTTCATCTGGGTACAGTACTCCTTGCATCGTTCAATGTACTGGCGTCTCTATCTCCCGTTTCAAAGTTACATCGTGTCATACATTTTTTAATTGCAAATGATTTTCAGCGTAGGGTAAAAAGAATGTTCTGAAGTTTTTCTGTCGTCGCTGTCAAATTTTGATATAAAGTGCTAGCGTGAAGAATGGATTCATTTTGAGAATAGTTTATATATTTCGAGACTTATCACCACTTTGTTCATATTAATTAAAGCTTCCAGAATACCATTTATTCAACATAAATGAGAACATGAGATCGGATGTCGTTAGATCTGTTTAATTCGGTCTACAGTAGTTCTATAAGATGTTCAATACCGGATCAAATCCGATTGGCAAAGGGTAAGAATATTCACAAAGGTCTTCGGAGACCTATTTCAAAGATAGTAAACCGCGTGTTTTAAGCAATAAACAACCGTAAAAATAGCATTCTTATCGTAAAACCAAGCATGCGAGTCAAACGCCACTTTGCTTCGCTCGATTTGGTTAGAAAAGCTTCTCATTGTAGGGTTTAAATTGAAAGGAAATAACATTTGTGAGTAAGTTTTCAAAGAGCACTCGTCTAGCACGCGCCAATTGTTATCCGTGATATGCAGAGTATTTTAAGGCGGTTGTTTTTGGAGGTATTTGTCAAACTAAGCTAAATCTGATTAAAATTTATAACAGTATTTAATATCAAAACTTTTGATGTTTGGTTTGCACAAATCAGTTTTACATTCAAACAAAAAGGAATTAAAATGTGTTTACGGAATAAGAAGCGTTCAAAATTTAATAGGAACATTTTAATAACTTGAGAAATATCAGCCACAAAAAATGCCATTGATCGAAGTTACCTTGAATGAAGAAAATCTACTGTATAATCGTACTAAAGGACAATTTTGAGCACAGTTTAGGGGTTTTCATTCGTAAGATTTCGAACAAGACACCTTTTAGCAGAACAACCCGTAAATCTTAACTAGGTTTACAAACGATAAGCTGAAGTCTAGTAAATTGTTGAATACAAACAACATTCAGTTTACTTCAACAACTTTCTTTATTCAACAGCTTTTTCTCACACAAATAATCTGAAATTTGAACTTGAATAAAAGTTCAGTTTTTGAATGTTTTAAAAATTTCAATTCATTGAGCGTCAATTGCTGGTTTTTAATAGTAAAACGTCCCAATATATTAACTGGATTCCATACCAGCTTCTTTAGGTCAAAGTTTTTTGCAAGAAAATAGTCGGACTTGTTTGTAACTGGTAACTGGGCCAACCGCACGTGGCACGTAAATAAAGAGTGTCGAAACACCAAACTACGACAAATTCAATTTGTAACAAAAATCAATCCGTAAAATGGTGAACAACAAAAGTGTTGATTACTAAAGGAAACAAACTTTTTCTGAGGTGAAAACCGTGGGCATATTTTTGATTAAACAGTCCCCACCAAGTGAAATTCCTGGCCGCATTTCATAGCACGTAAATGATAATACATGTGAATACCAAAAGCCTATTTCAAATAAAATCATCAATGAAACGTTTACTTTTTACCAATACTAATTTGCAAACATATCGACATGAACATTAATATAAATTTCATGAATGAAAAACATAGTGCGTACAATTATTCAATATCAGACGAACACTAAAACAATTGGCACCATAGACAAGGACTTCACTCACCAACAAAGCTTCAGCCAATATTGGCAAAGGTCTTTCTAATATTTTCGTTGAATCTGTTGTGCTTGCTATGCGAACAGCTCCTACACCGAGTAAAAACCCAATGGCCGTAGTTGCTAAACCAAAGACAAATGTCGCTGCTCCAGAATGACATTTTCCTAATATTTTGCCATTGATATATTTCGATGAACGTTTTAAATTATACCTTGTGTTAATTGTTGATAAGCTGTAAACTGATGCTCTCACTGTTCGCGTTGAAACTTTAGCTAGAGATGATGAAGTTGAACAGGCGACGATTGCTGTTTGTGTCGATGTTATTCCAGTACTTCTTGAAGCGCAGGTGTTTGTTGCAACACAATCTGACACAGGCGGACCATTTGAATTATGGCTAGTGAAATGATTATTCGTTGTCAATCCAGTTGAATGATGACACGGCGTCGAACCGTTCGTAGAACACGTTGGCATTTTAAAAGGCTTGAACACAACAATTCGAAAATACAATATTTTCTTTTGATGAATAATGTTGCACAACAACTAGGCCACGAGGTCTTAAAAACCAATTTCTTTTTATCACAAAGTCTTCAATCACTGCAGACCAAAGACAACGCACAGCTGTCTTCGTAGTTGTCAGGCAACAACATTCACCAAAGGCAGCAACAAGTGTACTGGAACGCGTGTTGTTTGCTCACAAATTAAAAAGCAGTATTCCTCTACAACAGTTTCCAGCTGATGTATGTAACGAAAGTGTCTCGTGCCAAAGCTGTCGTCTCCTGTTGTCCACGCGCCAAAAACTGTCAAACGAGATATCTGATTACTACTATCAAATAAGCAACGCTCTACCGCTTCACAGTTGATAATGCGTTAGAAACACTACTTGACAATAACCGCACGCGAGTGTCGACCCCCTGGCGCCTGCACTCTATTGTTCTCTAAACACAGACAAGCATGGAATCGGTAACTTGTCCAGCTGCTCCGTTCAACCCTTTGACAAACACTCCAAAGGTTCGTTTTTCTTTCGCCTTTAGAAAATACCACAATTCTTCACTATAGGTCTTCACCAACAGCTTATTAGCTTTCCTTGTCTTTTGTTGGGTCTAAAATTGATTTATTTGTTTAAAATTTAATCACCATAAAAACACCTTGGACCATACAAAGCGTGATATACTCTACCGCAGACCTAGATCCTCACACCTCAAGTTCCTCTGCAGATTAAATTAAATACAACCGCTTGCCGTTTTACTTATGAAAGATTGACATTTCAGTGAAAGACAATGTTATTCATTAGCGGGTGGCCTTTGCACCTTCAACCTTCAACCTGCTGCCCTTTGAAAGTTTGAAAAAATTAAGCCGGCTAAACAACTTTGTAATCGTTGTCGGTTGATAGCTTTCGCCATCATTTATAGTTAAAAATATACATTGAAACAACCCTGTCAATGAACGGATTCAAGAAAAGAGACACTAAAAATTTATTCTAATGATTTAGAATTAGTTTACAAATATGTAGTAGTAGCTTCAATCCCAAATTTGTAGGAATATTTGTCATTTTGTGATCCTCCTACCCCCTAGCCTGCACGCAGACTCTGGGAGTTTTTTTAGAAAGAGTAGATTAGTGGGTTTTTCTACTCTTCCTGAAAAGACTCCTAGAGTCTGCACACAGGCTACCTACCCTCTGGAATTGATATTCGAGGACAAAATTGAAATCCATACTCAGTTCATTAAGATAACTGCTTTTAAACAAGCAAACAGTTCATTTCTATTTACGGCTTTTGACATGTAATAATGATGACTCTTTTGTCTATAACCTTGAACGCAGTTGGGAGGCTGCAATTTGATATTTAACCTTTTAAAAAATGTCCATCTACTTTATTGAATGTTTTGTCCTTTCGGGCAGACGTTGTTCAATATTCAAATAGGAAATATTGATCTAATTTCGAGATAGAGAGCTCTATATCTACATTGCCCAGGCTTGCCTGAACAGTTTACAAATAAATAACGAAAATAGTGTTATAAATCCATGTCAAAGATCAAGAGATTTCGTCAATTCGAATATATTTTGAAATTCTTCCTAAAATTGGGACTGTACGTAGTTGCATGTACTTTTTTTATTCTAAAAGTTGAAAGTGCCTTTACAAGAAGGAAAACGCACAAGGCAGGGGTCATACAATGTAACGAAATTGTAAGACACGTTTGTGCTCGTAGTTGGAAATAATCTTGCAAATCTGTCGAATCGCCTAAAAAGCCTTGACGCTTTCGTACATAACAGTGAATCATGGAAACCCGACTTGATGAAAGTGACCAAAAACAGTTTCTAGGTCTTACATTCCTTGTAAAGAAAGTAAGACGACGCTGACAAAATGTGAAAGAATAATTCGTTCTACAAAATCAAAGATACCTCCAGTTCAAGTGATACGCATTGGGGTCATTGGGTGAGAGATTGATTTACTATATAGATTTATTAAAGCTCTCCCGAAACATATGCACGTACTTTTTTAATAATTTTTACGAAACCCGATCAGTGAAAGTTGGCAATCTATGGATCGCTGGAGAGCGAAATAATAAAAAAGTCTGATGATCTATTTTGACCTATTTTTATTAGAGCAACTTTTAAGAATACACAAACCTTCAGTAGCGATTTATACACTGATATATCTACCTCTGTTATAAAAGTAATCAAAGCCCCAAGAGAATATCCGGTATATCTATCATTTGGACTCCCGAGGTGGAACGCCCAGGAATCTAGGGTACTTTGATATAACTTTTGGATGGGATAAGCTTAAAACCAAGTATAAACCAAGAAGGAAATGTGTGAATCGAGCTTTATCATACATCAAAAAAACATTTTTTGGGTTGAGTCCTACGTGAAACTTACCTTCACTGAAGTTAAGCTTCAAATGCTCTGTCATATATTGTGCATTAAAATTATCATTCGGAGACCTAGAGATTGTTTTTTGCAACATGAAGCTGCATTTTTAATTGGTATATCATTTGTTCAAGTATACTATACGAAATTCACTAAAATTATACCAATTCCGCACAGAGACGGCAAAGGATATGTGGAGCATATTCCGAGCGGTACCTAGAAAGAACGACAACAAATGAACAGAGTATAAGGGCAGTGAAGTTTTGTGGAGTTTTCTAAAGTTCAATAAATATCACTGTTAACAATTTCTTACAAATTTAGTGATTTTAATCGGGGAGAAAGGATGTCAAGGAAATGCAAATTACTTTCTAGACCTTGATGTTTCAGAGGTCATCTGACTACATGACCGCAACAATTACAATAACCAAAAATATTTTCTTCATGAAAAAGTGTTGTCTAAAAAATCCCAACATAGAAAATACAAGAATAGAAGTTATAGAACATATTCAAAAGTTTATATTAAAATCGATAGCGTATTAAGTATCTCCAGTGTGTACATGAGTTTCTAGGCGTTACCAAAGCGGAACTTTTGAACAGCCGTCACGTGAGTATCACGCAAGACGCAAGTGAGATAAGCCAAAGTTTTGAGCACGAGAATTGGTTTTTGCCACCATCATGAGAGACACATTATGCTGTCTACTTTATGTAACTTTCAGAGCAGTGGTTTTCAGCATGATATTATTTTTGCCACAGGTTCATGTATGAAACACTGTTAAAATGAGCTGCTACTTTCGTTTTCGTTTGACGGCTTAGTTCTGTTCTTGAATTTAATTTTGTAATCCAAGATGGCTGTATCACCCTACGAAGGAATAACTAGATCAGGTTCGTCTGGATCGTTAAAGAAAAAAGATTATGATTATAAATTCAAAATTGCATTAATCGGTGATTCAGGAGCTGGTAAATCTTGCCTTGTATCAACTTTTGTGAACGGGAAAGGATCTTTTTCGACCACTTACGTCAAAACACAAGGTGAGGTTAGTCTGTGGATTGCCTGTGCAGCTCAAGGTACTGTAAGCACAGTTCGTCGGAGGTAGCAGAATCTTTCTTACTGTCAGTTTAAACTAGCTCAATTCTGAATATAAAACATCGCAGAAGCTTGAAAGTAGTTTGTTGCAGACTTGAGGCAACGTCGGTCTCTGTTTAAATATTTTACAGGAGATCACAGGATCCAGGATGTGTCTACATAAAATTCAAAATATCTACATGTTGTGTTGCCATAGTTGCTGTTATTTTTTGCACCTGATGTTTTCTACATTTGTTTAAGCCTCATTTTATAACTCATGTATTTTACATAGGCTACAATTTTTAATTATAGGCCTACTTAAAGCAGTTTCTTTCTAATCATCCTCGCTATTTATCCAAAACCCCGTATATACATGAACACGTTTTTTAACATTGATTTTCTATTAAAAATCTATTGGCTTGAATAGTCCATTATTGATACAGCAGCACAGTGTTGACATTTTCACTGTGTAAATGACCACGGTCTGTTTGAGGAGGTTGGGAAACAATGACTTAATTCAAATTGGACCAACATAATTCTTTGGTGTCAACTTAGATTTTGTGAATTTATTCAAGATTTTTGATATTAGCAATGGTCATCACTCATTTCAAATCAAATTGAAGTGAAACAGTAAGTGACCATTTGAACCCATTTGCCCGAAAAATTCCCATGTTCAAAGAAAAGTCTTTATTTGCTCAAAAAATAGGTCCTTAACCGCATTTGCGGTCACAACTCCCACCTCCTGCGTCATGAATTTACGATGTATGCATATTTCCATAGGGTTCATATGAGTTCACTAGCCGAACATTCAAAAAGTTGCAGTACAAATTCCTCATTTTTTTTGTAACAGTAAATTTTAGATAAAGCCTAATTCGCATTACATCACAGGTTATTCATGCCAAAGCTATATCTTGGAGAATCGATGCGATGAAATATTTTTGTCATTATATAATATCAGTGTAAGAGTGTGATTGTATGCTAGCCCTACCAAATAAGTAGGTCTATATTGCAGTTGCCTAATCATAATCATTGTTGAAATTGCTTCTTGACTACCTTCAAACAAGACAGCTAGTTGGCTGAACATAAATTCATGCTTTCAAGCAATTGCTGGTTTTGAATGTTACCGCAGTCCCTTAAGAAGTCTAAAACGTCCAGCAGCCTTAATAGGGTATTGTTATGTGACTGAAGGGATGACGCTCTGTTCAGGAAGTGCGATTGTTAATAGTCTGAGAAACAAGGATTTAACTTCATTTTGCCACATCAAGTTTGAAATCTTGATGTCAAACATTTTGCAACAAGGCTGCTGGTCATTTTAGACTCTTCAAAGTGATTAATTTTTTCTTTTAGTAAGAGAGATTTCAACCAAGGTAGTGGAAATACTGGGATTTCGTGTTCTACTTGAGCTATGGTAGGTGTATGCAAAGTTGCTTATACCAATAAATAGATTTGTTATAGTTAGAACTAAATACATTTGAATGAGATTCACGAACGTTGATTAATATAAGTAGGTAAATGTCATATCTATCAAATATCAAAAATGTATTTCCGTACTGAATGCCTCTATCACATATGTATGACTAATATAGCTGTTTGGGCTTGGGTATGTGAAGGTAGAGGGTCTTTATAGTTTATATGTGGTGTATATCTCACAACACTACCAAACTATTTTAATCAGGGATGGGGCGGTGGTAACTTTTTTGCTGTTGGTTAATCAATGAAAAAAATTGTGCCAATAAAGCAATAAAGCAATACTAATAGTAATAATGGAATAGAAATGGACAAAATACTCCCCTGATTGACAACAAGAATCAACTTGTGAAACTAATAATCACCATGACAACGCTACTTAAAGTATGATGTGTCACATGATTCTTCCATAGTTATGTGTTGGATCCTAGCAACTTTTTAGCATCCAAAAACGCAAACACTGCCGTGTTAATTGATGTGTCGATTTTAAACCTTGAATTTTGAATATTGTTCTGCAAAATGTTTTCCTCTAACACCAACATTTTGAAGAATTTTTTTTACATATTTATTATTTCAGTTTTTTTACTGATTTTGGTAATTAACTGAAATGTGATAAAACGTTTGTCATCATAACAACCAGTTATACTGTTTAACTGCCCCACCCTAATTTTAACTCATTGCATAACAAAATTGTCTTCATTACCAACACATGAATGGAGAAAATTGGATAGCTGGGAGCCCCTAAAATATTTTTAAAGAGCCTTTTCCAGTCAAAGAAAGATCGATCTATTGTTGTTGTTTTTTTGGGAGGGGTTTCAGAATAAACTGCATTGATCCCTCTAAATCAAAGGGTGTCCCCCTACAGCCTGTAAGGCGTATTTATCAGCGCAAAGTAATTCTCTTTTTAATGCGATTTCCTTTGAACCATCTATCCTATGCTATCTTAGCTATTTAATGATATACACGCACAAGTTCAAGACTTGGTTGACATTGTTGATTCCATGGGGGAGGGGGGGACTAGAAAGTCAAAGTTTCTCAAATAGACAGAAATAATCAATCTAATTTACTGTGTTTAACATTTTTGAAGGGATTTATCTGGTGCAGATGAGGAACGAACAGCAACATCCTACCATTACGCAAATACTCATGTAAATATTTTATAGTACAGTACATTTTACAGTGTCTAATAATTTATTAAATACTTTCTGTGTAATTAGGGCTACGAAGGCGTAAGTTGCAGCATAACATATCAGGAAAGAACAACAAAATCAAGTGTCACTTCAATTTCTAAATCATTTGATTTTGCAAAGTTGTGATATCCATCCTTGTTAGATTGGAAAAAGTTTTCACCAGTCTTTCTGTTTGGAATATTGTGTAATATGTTATCTTATCCATTTTGATTAAATCAAATTGAAGTATGTTGCGATGACTTATTTTATTATGTTGAAGCATACAATGAACTTTACAATATGATTTTAGAATATGTCAATTGTTACCCAATCCCAAGTTAATAAAGCGAAAATAATGAGCAGAGACTCCAACTTTCCAGGGAAAGGTGGCTTGTGATATTGAAGAAAATGAAAAGCGTGAGGGTTAGAGTGTCTGAATGTGCTGATCCTTAAAATCTAATCACAATTTGTCTAGGCCTGTTCTCAGTCTACATTGATGAGCTTCCCAATAGATGATAATCATGTTAAGCCTCATTCTTTTTCCATTCTAATGCTGTTCAATATCATTTTCAGGGTATTGTTGTTGCTTATAGTTTAACGTGTGAAGATTCTTGGCACAATGTGAAGAATTGGTTTGATAATTTTAGATGGGTATGTGTAGTTTGTCTTCAAACACCTATATACCACAAATTGTATTTATTCTTTGTTTTTCTTTTTTTCTCAACATTTGCTTATTTTGTTTTATAGCAAGTTTGTCGTCAATTGACAAAGTTATGCAATAACAGGGTCAATAATCCTTAAAATATCTCAAAGAACTGCTGTGATTACAACCACAATCATTTTCCACTATTGATTACCATGCAGTGTCATTATAACCGTATTCAAGACCAGCAGACATTTCTTTTCTCATGGCAGGAATTAGAACTCAGCAGGCTATAGTCAGTGCTTGATAATACTTATATTCTTGATTTATTTCATTGTGCGTTATAATATCTCCAATCCCCATTAAAATAATCTCTTTGATAAAATTTTTGCAATCTATTGATAGAGTATTGGTGAAGATGAATTCTCTCGAATGCCAAAAGTATTGGTGGGAACCAAGAAAGACTCCCCATACACTGTACTTGATGGTAGCCGTGGTGATCAAGTAAGCTATTTTAATGCTAGTGTAGCTAACTAGTTCTAGACTTTGATTGGTCCTAATGGCTAACTGTGCTTTTCTGGTCAGACATCACACCACAATATAGCTCTCAGATCTCTTGAAGAGTGCGATAAGTTGAAAAACTGCCAGCTGTTTGCCATTCTGGTTTTTATCTTTTAATTCAACAAGAAATTCTGAAAAACCATACATTTTGGAACCAGCGAAGAGTGTTTTGGATCATGTCTTGACAATCATCTTTTTTAGTCATTTATTACCAATCATAGTTTTCTATGGCAAAAACACAGCCTCTTCCTCTGTCATATCATAGAAATTCAACCGTATCATAACCGCATTCATTTAGCTTATGAAGACCCAAACACTTTCCAATATATGATTATTTATTGCTGGGACACATTTTCAATATTTTTGCAAAATGCAGGTGTCTTGACAATGAAACACTCAACCATTCCATCCACTTTATTTTTCCAGACTTTGTGGAAATTTTACTACTATGTTTAATTAAGCTAAATAATTACATGAGCCTATGTGCTTAGGATCTTTTATTTTGGGACTAAATTACTAATTTTACCGGAAAAAAATCTCGTCATACATCCTCACCGATTCTTTTTAAACAACAACAACAATCGTTGGTATTAGCCAAATTAGAAAAATCTGCCAGAAATCCAAACAATTACATTTGAACAAAAGCATGGATTATTCAATCATTATTTTTCGTTGATTTCCTTTTACTCTGGCCCTAAATCATTTGCTTAATTTTCTTCCAATTCAATTGATTAAAATTAAATAAAATTATTTTTGTCATATGCTTATTAAACTGCACCTTACACAAAAATACTCTCTTCCAGATGTGCAGGAATAGCTCCACCATAACAGCCTATTGAAGTTAGCAAAAATAATTGCTAGATTCTGATGCATATAAGCTGAGATATTTAAGATTGAAGTCCAATGACTTTGACGTTTTATACATTTAATTTGGTCTCACTCATGCAAGCATGTTAAGAGGATGCAAGCCTATAGCTTCAAAAAAGTTGTTCATATCATTATTTTTGTGAGTAAAAAATATCTGACTCACAAGCTGGCTACATGGACAACATATCCTTGCAACACCTTTTAGATTGGAAATAACTATAATTTTGTTCAAAATGTGCTTTTTCAAGGCATTCTTTTATTCAAAACTTGCGTTTTTCTGCCAAAACACAGTGCTAACACCTATTATTAATTCCAGATGTATACTCAGATGAACAGCAAGGATTACTATTTGACCACAAAATGAGTATAGTAAGAGCAGAGGCTCATCCCACTGTTCCAAAAGCTTAGAAAAGGAAAATGGTGAAAGAAATACATAATCGTTTCAGATGTTTTTACTGTGCTAAAATTGCCCTTTAGAAATGGGTTGACTGTGGCAATGAGCCTTTTCAATAAATTATTGATATGTAGACGTGACCTCCATTACAAGTTTCATTTCATGTAGGCCTACATTATGATTTTACCAAGCGTATTAATATATTTCAAATTGCAATAGGTTTCAATTTTACATTTCTCTAGTTATCGTTCAAACTAAACCAAGCTACGCATTTAACAACAAGCAGTAGAACAGGTGAAAACGTTTCTCAGGTCAGTGAATACTTATTGTATTGGTTCTGTCACAGTCTTTTAACCACTGCTTTCATCATCATATCTATGCAGACCCTACTTTTGAAAAATCTCCAAGTTGGATCTATCAATTGGAGAATTATGTCATGGTAGTTTATCTTTGCTTAATTTTGCATATATATACAGTCGAACTAGGTTAACATCCCCTCGGATAATATCCCACCTTGTCTAATATCCCCAATTGTCAACAACCACTTGGCATTTCCATACAAACTCAACTAATTTACCTTGCTTAATATCCCCTTGGATGAAGTCCCACTTCGCTTAATACAGTATATAAGTTATCATTGTTTCCTTAAAAGACAACTGTTCATCCTGCTTAGTTGGAACCAAGGCAATCAACTGTTATTTACATTTTAATAAACTGATTCTGTTTGATACACAGATTCCAGGCACAATTTCTTGTAAATACAAACTGATTTTTCTACAAGCACAATTGCATGGATTAAAAAAAATATGATTTACTGTATACTGTCTTCCATGTCAACATGGGTTGAACACACCTGCAGGGGACTCGGGGGAGGGATAACTCTATATCTTCAGCTGTCCGTGCAGCAAGGGATTTTCAAAACTTGCAGGATTAGATTCTGAGCTGATGTTGTGTTCAGATCCATCCACTGCAACCAGAAGCATATTTGAAATTCAGTTTGTTTCAACATCCTGGTTACATATCTTATCTTTTGGAAACCTTACCAGAATTCTTAGTTTTGAAATCCTTGGTATTAATTATTTTTGATTGCAATATTATTTATTTTTCTTAATTCTAGGTTTTTTTAACAATTGCGAACCAGCTCTTTGATAGTTGTGTGGTGAGGATCTTCTTTCAACGATGTTATTTTTGTAAAAATCACTTATACAGTTAAACCTGTGTATATTGCTCACCTATAGAGCAGCCACTGTCTATAATAGCCATTTTATTATGCTACAAATGTTCATTTGTATTGACTTTAAGCTATGTAAAAATTGCCTTTTTAATGGTCAACGTTCCCTGATCACATAGCTGGCTGTTATCCACAGGTACTGTTTCACTGCATTAATGTCATGCTTTTAGCTTTGATAATACCATCCCGTCAAAGGCTGCTAACATATCACTCTTTTATTACTAGATAGAACTGTAGTGTTATAATCAATGACTTGATGTATTGATTGAATCGACTTCATGTATTAGATTTGCTGCTGTAGTGCAATGATTAGGGCAAGCCTTGTTCAGGCAACATTTGTAATAGGCAATATGGTAGTTGACTATAGTCTTTTAATTGTCTTATCAATGCCGTGATTTGTCGCTAGGATATCTGGGCGTCTAATCACCACAGGCTGAGAGAGACGTTTTCACACATTTCGTTGCTCCCTTCTAATTTGCCAGAGCAATTTTTAGAGGCTGTTTGCAGCCGCTACTGTTTTACAGAGTTTAATTTTCAAGAGAATCTGTGAGCAAACTGAAAATATCAGAATTTTGTAACTTCTGTATCAAGTATTATTTGTACTTTATCGAATTGTACGGAATGACCTTCGGCCAAATATTTATTGGATAGTACCTTATAGAAGTTGAAACACTACAGTAGCTTGGTTCATCCTATACCAGGTGATAGTTAGCCTGCGCACAGACCAAAAGTTTTCTCCTGTAATAGTAAGGGAGATAACTAACCAGGGAGAAACGATTTAGGTCTGCGCGCAGGCTTGGTGATAGTCAATGCTAATGCGGTCTACAAATAGGCTATTTTCACATCTGATATTGTTCATGTAATTTGCTATTTTCAGAGGCCTCATTTACAACCATCAGATATTGACAATCAAAGTAACGCACAATCATCACAAGGAAGTCCGACAGATGAGCTCTTACCAAATGTTAATAACAAGAAAAGGAGACTACGATGTTGTACAATATTATAAAATTATCAATGCATTTATCAAATAAATAATTCAATATAATATTTAAATTCATATACTATGGTAACAATTGATGACTTTGAATATCAATAATAATTAATTCTTTATCCATCCATTTGTTAATAATACAATTGTAATGCCATTGAATTAGGTATTAGATGCAATCGACAATTTGGTTTAGATTTATTTAAATAGTTTTTGCTGAAATTATAATTTATCATTTTATTAGATCTAATGCAAATCAAGAATGAAATATGATGTCCTTGCTATCTCAGTTTTGTTCCTATCTCAGTTATGTTCAGCAACGAAACCAATTTTGTGTTGCAGTTAAGCCTGTGTTCAATGGTCAACATAAACTCCAGAAATGTTGACCAGTATTGAGTTGACTCACATACACATCTTGAGCTTTAGAGAAATTAGCATTCGTTACAATGTGAATACAATTATTTTGACACATGGTTGCTCTGCAAGGTGGTCTTTATAACAGGTTTTGCTGTTCCCATACTCAAGATAGAGAATTCTGCCTTTTTCATCCATATTCTAGAAACATAAAAGTTGCAAATTACCTTTTCTGCTACTCAAAATCATTTTGCTTTCAATGTCAATTTGTGTTAAAATTAAAATTAGCTACCGTTTCCACGAGCTCTTTTCATAATTAAGATGGATGGCTTACATTTTACAAGATATAAGTAATTCTACCTGTCTACAATCACCTCTATTTTGGTCCACCCCACGTCTGCTATACCGAATTGTGCCTGGCGGTTGTAATCTACCCTCTATTTGGAATCCATTACTAACGCTAGCGTGAAAACATTAGGAAGTGGCTATACGCTCGTGGCACGTTTGACGCACGTTGCACGACTGTGGGATTTTCGCTTTAGTTCCTTCACGTCGTCTTCACGTCATTAAGTTTACGTGGTTTTACATCTTAGTCTGTCTTTACTTGAAGATGTATCAGATAAGATGTTGGTATAGTCCAGTTGGGTGCATGGTGTGCGTAGAAGGAAAACATAGATACACCTTATTTTAAAATATCACCGATTGCCAACTGAAATTGCTCAGATTTTGAAAAAATGTATTTCATAAATTTAATTTTACTTGCTCAGTTTTACTTGTCAAGTAGCAGTAGCTTGATATTTTATTTTGAGGAAACTTGTCAACGGCTTGACAACGTGTATCTAGCGTATATACAGGCAGAACGTGTCTTGAAATGTCTACTGAGACTAAACGTGAACGTAATAACGCTAACGTGAGAATAACGTGCACGTGATCTCGCTTACGTGTTCGTAACGTGCACGTAATGACGTAGACGTGCGCCTTATGTGCACGTCTGGACGTGCGTATAGCCGTGCGTATAGGCGCTGCCAAAACATTACACTGAAAAAACAGTTGTGTGCTGTGAGCTTCAACGTGTGAAAGAATTTGCACGGCTTCCGATTATCCGAAAAAGCGAAGCGTCTTGTGCATTTTGAAACTTTAAAATGGAGGCTCGACTGAGCATTTTCATTTGTGCCGCCAAAATATATATGAAAATAGCCATCGCTACGTTGTGTATTTTTGTTGTTTTTTTCTGCTGTTTTTCCAATGTTATATTACAAGCAAGTATCAAGGAGGTTTTACCGCAAGAGAAGTGTGTAGACCGTCAAATTGTATTGGAGAATGGCAAAGTTATGGATTATCATCAGCCAGAAAAGAGAATGCAACTGATGGGTTCCCTTCTGAATCCCTGTCGTTGGGATGATAATAAAATCAACTGTCCAAATATTAACCATCTGGGTGAAACAATGGTTAGACAAATGCAATTATCTGTAGGTAGATTATTGCAAGTATTTCATTTATTATCACAAAAATATCATTTTCAATATTGGTTGTGGGGTGGAGCATTAATAGGAGCACGAAGATCTGGTAGATTTGTACCCTGGGACGAAGATGTTGATATATTTATCTTACGTCGAGATTATGATGTTTTTCTAACAGCATTCAAAGATTTCCCTAACGATATATTTTTGCAAACAGTAGCAACAGATTACGAATACGGTAGAGTGGACCGACTGTATATTGAAGCAAAATTGCGAGATTTAAAATCTTGTACTTTTTATTGTTACGATTTCCAATGTAATCACACTGAAGGCAATTACATTGATGTTAGAGTTTTAGATGAAGTATCACCTAATATTTTAGAGGATTTATATCAATTTTATAAATTTGACAGTCGAGATATTTTCCCTTTAACAGCAATCAAATTTGAAGGTTTATTTTATCCAGCTCCAAAAAAAATTGATAAATTATTAAGAAACAGATATGGTAACTTTTTAGAATTACCATCACCTTATAATCAAAGAACATATTATGTCGGTATGTCTTGGATGACATGCCCGGAATTAAGGAATTTAAATAAGACATATTTTAATTATTTGAAACGTTCAAGTGGAATGCGATCGTGTAGTGTATAACACTCAAAGCACTTTTAAAATTGACTACTTAACTGCACATAAATGGTTGTAAACATTAATCAATTGATTTCTATTCATTTCTACTCTCATCAAGATAACATTGATTTAGCATTCTTGAAATTGCATTTGTACAGATAGATCTAATTAATATATTTATACTAGTAATCAATCATATTTAATGTCAACATTGAATACATAATTCTGCTGAACAACTTCAATTGGGTTTTGTAACAGCTACTACAATACTTTTATTATTATTTATGAGAAGATAAAAGCTAATGTGTTTGTTCAAATTATTACGTAATGGCAAAGTATGTTATGGTTTTCAACACATTATTTTGAAAAGTGATAGAAAATCTTCACCAAAATTGTAACTTTGAAGTTACAGCATAAAGGCACAGGGAGCCACTACTGTTCGTCATTTTTATTAATCATTTGACATCAGCAACTAAGTACTACCATAGTTCACATAGTGGTTGGAAGCATTCACAAAAATCAAGTGTGCTCTTTTCCCCTGCTTTGGAGGTTGGATGCATTATTTAATCAACTCGAGCCTACTGCAGCTGCTTCCAAACAAATTTTGGATAAGCTAAATGATGAATCTGGAGAGATGCAGTTTGATTTTTGAAGATTTTTGAACAAGGTTAGTCGAAATTCTAACTACAAATATTAATATAAAATTGGTTATAAAACAAAGTTTCCCAAGAGTAGCCGATTATGTCAACAAATTCATCTTAGCTAAACAATTCTTAAATTTTAAGAAGATTTTTGATATATCCTACAGGGGCGGATCCAGTAAAATTTCTGACTGGTGGAAATCGTAGATCGGACTCCGGGCAAAGCCCCATCGTGCTAGGGGGTCCGGGGGCATGTTCCCCTGGGAAATTTTTTGTAAAATACAGCTCTCTAGACGGTCATAAATGGAACTTTCAGGCTGTCAAGTTTGGCTAATTTTGTTAGGAATATATCGTAAATTACGATTTAGGACACAACTCAGAGCAATCAATCAGACAAAGTTGGATTAACGACTCTGATTTCGCAAGAAAAACAATTTTACAACAGCTTACAAGATGCTATATGAGTACATGGTCACCAACAACTTGAAAAAGTTCTTCGCGAATCCGCTAAGACTTCGCGATTTCGATAGGCAGAACATTACACAATAAATAAATGCTCCACATTATTGAAAAAAACATTGTCCAAGAAAATTGATGCAAAGTCTTTCAACCTTGTTGTTTTCATGTAGCTAGAGAGTTTATCGCTTGGAATAAAGTGTTTGGGTTTGTTTTGGATCTTGTTCCACATGACAGGATGTCGTGAAAACAGAAAACAATCCGTGAAACAGAATGATTTTATTTCTGACGTCAGGGAGCTGACTGTAGCAAAGAATGCTAGGAATGCGATTTAAAGAACTCTGATTGGTTCCTAGTGAAGTGCTTCGACCAAAACGCTATCCCCTACGTCATCCACTGGTGCAAAATCGAGCCAAATCATTGGATGCCAAGTTTGAGGGGAGCGAAAATATGCTCATCGATGGTAGAAGCACGAGGTGTACGCTGTAGATAATAAACCAATCAAAACAGTCTCATAATAATAGCTGAAGATACTTTGAGCTGTTATAAATAACTGTGATGCTGAAGGAAAGCAAGACCGCTATTGAGTTACGAAAAAATTGTTTCAAATTGAGAAAGTGTAATATTCACAAAGTGGCGGTGAGATCGATACTTAAAATTCTTGACTGGAGCGAGTGCTCCTTTTGCACCCCCTTGGATCCGCCCCTGATATCCTATGAGATGTTAGGTGCTATTTGTTTGCGGAACAGAAAGGTATACAGGAATTAAGATAAAATTAAAGGAAGGATACTTCAAACCAAAGCTATTATTTCTAGACAACTCAAAACTGATATTAAACTGGATATGAAGTGTGTTTCCATCAAAGTACATTGGAAGAAATGCACGGAATAAAGGAAAGACTCAATGTTGTCTTTTCAAGTGTAGCCTAGCTGTACATGTGAAGAAATGGGATAAGAAACTTGAACAACAATATTGCAACCTTTGGCAGTGAAAGAAGTGGATACGAATATAAAGATGATACATAGTAATGCTTTGGTTTAGGTAATATGGGAGTGTTAACAATGAAGAATGAGAGTTGATCTGTAGACCAAGAGGGAGGAGAACTGAAATTCTATGGAAAGAACATCAATGGGTAAATTACATGAAAAAGATCCAAATTTGTGAGTTATTAAATCAAATATAAAGCCAAGGTATTCAATATATGTTTAGCTTTGTGGGGCTTTGCGATGCACTGTAGGCAAGGGACGTATCAATTTTGACTATGAACTGGATTTCAATTAAAACTGTTGCTTTTAATCTCTAAATACATGCACAGTAAATGGTTCAAATTGTGGCAAAGTGACAGAAAATGCCAACAATAACAATGAGTTGTGCATATTAATATCTCTACAAATTTGCCTCAAGTGATATTTTATTGAAATATTCCTGATTTTGAAATGTACCATCTACATTGACAGGACCAATCACACAGCAGTGGAAAAGAAAATGAATGCAGATATGACGGTAGAAAGTAGCAGGGGTGTTTCCAGAACCTGAAATTGGTGGTTCTAGATAAAAGGTTGGCCCAAAATGGCCCCGTCCAACTTGTAATCTGTCATGTCCCCACTGCCTCCCCCCAAAGAAAAAATTGGTTCCACAAAACGTGAGATATATATTCACTGCAAATGCAGTCATTACCCATACAAAGATTTTATTCAAAATATTGTATCCAAAGCCGCTTATTAGAACATTTATCTATAATAATTCAGTAAGATATGTAGTGGGATGAATCAAGGAGTAATGCCTCCATATCACGTCAAATTCTTGTGATTAGAACTGGCCATAAGCCCTTCCCCTTCTTGACATGGATGTACCTAGGATCAAAATGCTGACGCCCTAAGAATGCTACAATTTTAAATTGGGAGCAACGACTTTCTAAAACTCCAGCCTCGGGCCAAATCCACCTGATTGATTGCTTCGATGAGGGAGCTCAAAATTTGAAACGCATCAACCAAGCATCAAGAGAAGAAAGGAGCCATACCTGTATTACTGCACCCACTTGGAGATAAGCAATAGAGAGCTAACAAGCTCAGAAATGATGAACCCGACCAGCAGAAACAGTAAGAACTTAGTATTCATCAAGATTCCCTGTTTACACCCCCTTGTCAATACCCCCACCACGCCTTGGCTCGCATGTACATCTATCACTTGGCATTGGCAGGACTGCATTATTCCCAAGAACAGTGTTACCTGGTCCAAAACTTATTGCTAAATACGCTATCTACGAGGCATGGAGAACATGCAAGCAGGGCCGCCAAGAGGGGGGTAGCCGAGGCCATTGCCTCGAGGCCCAGGCGATATCAAGGGCCCGTGTGAAAAATCTGTATGTACTTTTTCACATAATCCTCTTTAAATTTATTATTTGTAATAAATCCTAGCGACTAATTTATATATTATAATCGTATTTTTCAGTATAGCTGATTGTATTTATTAATTTGAGGTTGGCTCAAGTTGAAAAGTTGATTAATATAACTAATGCCGTGGTTCAAACTTGCTCCAGAATTTTCTGCCTATTTGTTTCCATTTCTAATTTTCACGATCAATTATAATGAGAAACAATTCGAATGTTGATATGAAACTGGATATTAATTGTTGATGAGGGTTAAGTATTACAATTTCATGCATTGTGAAAAAACATTTCATACTAGATGCAACTATAATTAAAGGAGCAGGATATATGATTTGGCTTAAGATCAATATTTCTTATTTACTTTCAAATTATCCAACACATCAACCACAAGCTTATTTTGTTTGATTTATTCGATCGTAGAATTTACTTATGCTGCATATTTTATTTATCTTTTTTTTTTGCATTTTCAAAATGTTTAATGTCTTCGTATCGTCACAAATCTGGGTATGAGGAAAAGGAGAAACGATTGAAGAATGACAGGAAAGGAACAAGAACATTGTTTCAGGTTGGAATAATTGAAAAATCAATAAAACAAAGAGCTAATGATAGTAGTACAGTAGCGGTCGGGTCGTGGCAAAATGATGATACAAGCTATTCTGAAAGAGTCGAGGAAAGTATCAACATGATGGACGCGGAGTCGCCAAATATTCAAACAGCAATCATTAATCGAATTCAAGAAGCTGCGTAGTGCCAACATAACATCATCTGAATCAGTTGTGGTTGGTTCTACTCGCTTTGGTATCGGCAAATTGTATTGTTCTACTGTGGTTATACTAACGCCATTAAAAGTTAGGAATGCCGTTTGCCACGGGGGTTTGGAGCACCCAAAAGAGTTTCCTAAAGATGTTGATGGTAAAAGCTTCAACATCTTTAGATAGTACTAATGAATTAAATGGAGAAACACATTCTCGTACATAGCTCTCATTCAGTCGTGAAAAGCAAGCATTGTTCTTCACCCCATTTAGGCTTTTCTGTCTTAGTATTAACAATAGCAGTAGAGTGAAGTCCGTGTTGGCATCACCTGACGGTTCGGGATAAGGAAAGAAATCGAGAAAGCTGTTTGATCGTCTACCAGAACAGGAGAATAGTCTCGCTCAGAAGACATATTATATTTACAATGGAGAGAACTAGAGAATTGTAAAGGGATTGATGATGTTCTAGGGAAGAGATTTTGGCAGAGGTAGAAAACTGGAAAGAGTTATTGAAAAGAATCATTGAAGCAGTCGTATTCTTCGATTAGAGGAATGTACCATTTCGTGGGTCATCTCACTTGATCGGTGATCAAGGTAATGGAAATTTTCTGGGATTGATGGAGCTTTTAGCTAAATTTGACCTGCTATATTAAACAGTCATGTGGAGAAGGTACGGAAATTTCAGCAGCTTGGTGAGAGACTTTAAGCTCATTATTTATCCGCAGATTCTTAAAAAAGAGTTTATTGATATTTGTGTAGAACAGGTTCGGAATTGCATTTTGAAAGAGCTTGAATCTGCAAAATACTATTCAATTATGGTCGATGCAACACCTTAGTAAGTAGAGCCGTAGTGAGCAAACCACTTTATTTCAAGATACCTTGTTTGTGAAGATAGATGAGTGCGGTTCAACAACGGGATCAGCAATAAATGAAAGATTTTCTTGAAATTGATATAATGAATTGTAGAGCTCAAGAATATGACAATGCAGCTAGCATATGTCTGGCATTTATAAGGGTAATCAAAAGAAAATATCGGATGTAAACCCGCTATGTATGTACTCTCCTTGTTGTGTCACGCCTTAAATCTGCTTGGGCTGATTCAGCTGCAAGTTACCCGCAAGCCGTACAATTCTTTGAAGCCGTATAGAACGTTTACATACTATTTTCAAGTAGTCCTCAAAGATGAGAAATACTAAAAAAATACATTGGTTCGTCATTGTATGGACTATCAGGAACCAGGTGGACAGACAGAGTGGCAAGCGTGAGAGAATTTGTAGCTCATCTATACCTGGAGTACTAAAAGTGCTTAAGGAACTGCTTGATCTCACCTTGACCCTATATATGCAACAGTTACAAAATAGCTGCTCAAGTATGTGTCCTCGTTCAACTGAATTATTATGGCATCCATATGGATTAAAATTTTAGTAGCTATTGACCATAAAAACCAGATAATCCAGGCAAGCAACAATAGATGTAGAAACATCTAATCTGGCTGGCTTGTTGGGAGATATTAAAGCCTTAAGAAATCGCTGGGAAGAGATTCTCAATGAAGCTACCCTAGTAGTAGAATCACTTAACATCTTTGTACAATTCCCAACTTCATCAAAGAGACGTCACGAGGAGGAAGAGAATGAAAAAAGTCCTGAAATGAGTTTTAGACGTAACGTTTTTATGTCATTATTGATCGAGTGATACTGGGCCTTACTACGCGATATACAGCAATATACAATATCGAAAAGCTGTTCAATTTCTTGTGGAAGTATAACCAGTTGAGTTGCGTCAAAATAAAAGATCGTTGTAAGATATTCGCAAAGAAATACACCGTTGACAGAGGAGCTGCTAGTGGAGGAAATTAAAGAGTTGAAGTCCATCCACAAAGAGAACTTCGGCAATAAACAGCTTGCTCCTTTTGAAGTCTTTTTAAAATCAAGAAAATGAAGCTAGATGAAATATTTCAACATGTTCGCATTTCTTTGAGAATCTTTTGCACCATTCCAGTTACGGTTGCTTGCTTCACTCACTTAGCACTAGATGTATTTGATTTAGGTTATTTATAATTACAATGACAAATTTATGAAGAATGGATTTAATATTATCTCTTTCAACACTTCACTATTACCAGACTACTTCTTCAGAGATTTTTCAGCTTAATATTTGAAGGGACATGTACTTGAACAAAGATTTTAGTGGTATATTTTCCACTTACCACTGATATCATTGACATCATGAATGATAACGCTACGTATCAAGTAAAACGAGCGTTAGAAACGGGGGTTAAAATTTAAAAACGCCGTTGAGCAAGCGACGAGTGATCGATACTAATACATACGTTATCATCGTAACTCTTTTGAGTTTTTTTCTTTTATTTACCAAGCATCAGAAACATTTGTTTTTATTAAGTTATGAGACCATCAACTATTCGTGCTATTTAACGAGGTAGAAATAACTTGATGTTGAACAACTTACTTCATTTATTTCGTCCAGAAGTTGCAAAATTCTGATTGAAATGAAAACGAACCCATCCGTGGTGATAAAACGGAGTCATGCCTCATTTTATCAGCAGAACCAAAGCAAAAATAAAAATAAAATTGAACACCTAAAGATTCACACTCACAACTATCTTCAAAATAGTTGAAATCAACGCAGATTTTCAGCATGCAACAACAAAACTTTGAAAGCCTATTGAATTTAACTGATCAAACGCATTGATTAAATCTCATCATGTTTTGTTTAGAACAATCGGTCCTTCACTTGAGTGGATTGTAGTTTTGAATAAAATTGAATAGAATGGTGAATACGTGGGGCCCCTGGAAGTTTTTGAGATGAGAAGTGCCTTAAACATGAATACAAGTGACATTTCAAAATTGTTCTTCTACTGTCCAGAATTGTGAAAAATAATAGATTATGCAAATGTTCATACTTTGTTTGACGTCTTTTGCGGATAAAATGGAAAGACTCAAACTATTGGCATGAACATGCAAAAGCCTGTGGCCCCTTTTAAATACTATATTCATAATTGGCACATTGATTCAGGCCCGGATAGAGGGGGGGTCTGCTATGTCTCAGGACAACCACATCCTTTAACTTCAAAATGACGTAATCGTCCTAATTAGCTACTACGTCATTTGTCAAGACTGACCCCAAATAGTCATGACGTAATGGCATATCTCTGATCGTGACTTTTGCGGAACAGCTTGTCACTCGCTGGTGATCAGTCTCAGCTATGACAGTGTCATGATTTGTCTATGACATTCACTGTGTGCTCGTGATATCACAAATTCCTTATAAAATGAATGGCAGCTTATAACAACTTTGTGATTGAAATTGATATTTTATATGCAGATATTTCAATACAGATTCAGTCTATAGTTTTATTAAAGAAAAGTGTAAATCTACGAAGACTACAATAACTTGACAAAACAAATTAGCTATTTTGATTATTAAGTGTTACACATATGTATCTATTTTATTGCAATTTACATTATACACATTATACAGAGGCTATTTACAAATGTGCTGCAAATGTGGCACTATTTAGAAAATACTATCATATTATAAATAATCTCATTCCAATGATTGATAAAATGTTATAGTTCATCATTCAATCATTTCACTTATACCTATATGATTTTTCTATAAAACCGTCGTGTGTATACGTCACGCACGCTAAACAACTCTAGGAAAACTGATAAAGAGAATTATTGGAAAACTTCAGAAGAGAATTCACTGTAGCTATAACTTTTGTTAGACATAGTTCACTTATTTTATTTTACATGACCATCTTTTTGTGATAGTAACTGGCCATACGTCCTTCCCCTTGTTGACATTGTTCATGGTTCTCCGAATCAGAGATGACGAGCCCGTTCATGTAGAAATGGCAAGAACATATAGTTAGTACAGTATTCATTAAGATCCCTTGTTGCAGGGAAGTAGATCAATTATTCCTACCAAACCACACCCTAAAGTATGGAATGTTTTACATGCAATTAACAAATCCGAGACAGTAAAGAGGAACAACCTCTGCTAAAGCTTTTGGGGTGGCCTGGAATGGATAAAAAAATAAGATATTTCTCCAAGGCGAAATGAATGGCAAGCGTGTATTAAATTGCGCCTTCTGCAACACACCACACACCCGTGTCAATGCCCTACAACCCCTTGGTCCCCCCTGTACATCTATCACGCGCCTAGAGGGGGTATGTGAGCGATTTGGAGACGCGGGTGTGCCAATTTGAATTCGAAAACACACCCCTAAATATATTTTGGTAGACCCAAAAGTCAATACCTAATATATTTCTTCAAATGAGTAGTTTGTTTTTAGATGGCAGATATTCACACTATGGTAATCTCAGATTTATCAGGACTGCCTGAAACTATCGGTAATTTGAAATTTTTATCCTGGATATTTTCAAAATTTGAAAAGATACACCCTGAATATTTCCTTGAATCATAAATTAAAAGTACATTTTGAAATTGGCAAATCCTTATAGCAGTGTTACCAGGGTCAGAAGTTATTGTTAAGGACGTTATCTACGAGGCATGGAGAACATGCAAGGTACGTTCACTGACGGGTTACTTATCAATCAAAGCTAGTACTACCAGATGGCTGAACTACTGATCAACACATTGACCCGGGCACATTTTGATCATGTAAAGCCAGCCATGATAAAGCTAACGAGTGGAATATGTCGCACATCAAATGGAGAGATAAAAATGCTATACTACTTCTTCAGATATTATGAGTCAGCTAGATATATAAAGTGATATATATTTGAACAAAGATTTATTAGGTGATATATACATTTCCATTTCATACTATTATTATTTTCATCATGTAAATGATAATACTACTTATCAAGGGGTACAACACGTCGATGTACTTAATTGGCAGAATTAAGTAAGAATACTTCGTTGAACAAGCGACCAGAGTGATCACTATTACGTTAATACGGTCATTCTTTTGAGTTGTTTTATCTGTTAATTACTAAGTGTCAGAAGGTGAAGCATACATGTGCAGGAGAAGTGGCAGTTGCCCTCCACAATGGGATTGAAAAATAGTTTTTGGCAATTTTTTGGGCTAACAACCTTTTCAGAAATATGTTCTACAGTAGTGATTTTCCGACTGCAAGTTTTAAATAGAATAACGTTCTTCGTAGAGTAATTGCAATATAAAAAACTTGTAATAATTGTAATAGAAACTAGAGAAATTATAATTAGTGAAGTATGTTGATGTTAGTTGAACTGCCAGTTATTCAATGTGGCAATCTGGTATGCCCCAAAACTACAATTTTATGTCAAGTGAATTGGAGAATCTGAATGCCTTTAGCGCCAGTAAACAATCAATAATGTAATAGAACTTTACCTTTGTGCAGTAAGTATATTGTTATAATGGCAAATTAATATAACGTTTTAGGTTAAAGACGTTAAATAAGATGATCTTCAGTGGAACTGGTTCGACTAATTCTAAACAATCTATTAGCAATACTGAATTCCTACAGACAACCATCAGTTCAACACATATAGCGTGCCCTATCTCGTGCACTGTCAGTATTGCAATCAAGATGTAGTTTTAACGAATCCGTATCTCACAAGGAATGAAAAGTGAAATGAGTAAGATCTTTGCTGAAATGTTGTTTGGAAGGTAACAAGTTGGTGTTTTTGTAAAATGGTAATGATGTGTCAGTTTCGATCGTTGAATAAGTGCTGTCTCTGGTCATTTGTTCTGGGTATTAATTGACCAACTGCAACAACCTATGAAAATCAATTATTATAAAATAGAATGCAAGAAAGCTGCAAATCAAACGATTTACATAGCTGCTTCAGAGCAGAGATAGAAAACTTGCGATGGGTTTGACGAATCTTCCGAACTTCTGATAGTTAACACGCAAACTGCATTGATGAAGCAAATTCTCTGATGGGTAACACGTTTGCCGCATCCATTATCTGTTCATCTTGGTATATCATCACTACCTCTTTCATCTTCATTAATTCGCTACCTTACATTCTGATCATAAAATAGTGTAATGTAAAATGATTAAAAGATTCAAAATTAGGCTACCCTCGGGTTCGACCATAACACATAAGACTTCAAACTTTGCCTTCTTCTAGTTACCCTGCGGGCACACCCGCCGATGGAGCAATGTTAGTTTGAAGGTTGGACATATATTGGTCTCTTTTGTTAGAAAAGTGCTACAGTACTGCAAAATTCAAATTAAACAGCTGATTGTCTGAAGAGAAATACTTTAGTTAAACAAAGGCTACCTGTCATCCACACGTCTGTTTAGCGAATGTGGCCAATTCTCTGGGGAATTATTAACCTCTATGACCAATGATAACAATGATAACAATGATTGCCAAATTAATAGAAATAGCCTCGAGGGTCAAACTACATAACTACTTGATCGAGGTCTGCCCATAATGGATATCGAATTCCTAAATAGACATGTTTAACTAGCTCTCAAATTATGCCTCAGCCCATACTGTACTGTTTTCCTTAGCATGGAGCCTTGTAGAAATAAACTTGAAATTTGTTTGTTTGCTTCTAAAACATTTTTGAGAATTGGAACGATCTCTGGCATCCTATGCACTGCTGTATTTCCGTCTTCATTAGAGATCTGGCTCGACTTCTTTTGCATTACTTGAAGGGTAAGGTTATGTTAAATTGGCGTTAACTTGACTCTGTTTGGTGGGAGTATGAACTGGACTAGGCTTAGGCTACTAAATATTGATTGTCCGTCCCGTCACTGAGTCAGTAGCCCTAGTCAGAGTCGCCAGTCAGTGCATGTGGACCTGTCATTCTTTGACTTGGTGCATTTCAAATTAGCTTATATCATCCAAAGCCTGAGTTACCAGTTTATTCGGACCTTTTCAGTTTTTGATGTTTGACTTTATACCGTCCTTTATTGTTGCTTTCTATCTAAATCTCAACACAACACATCCGCCTTCAAATAAGAAGACTTAGGCCTCATGAGTCGAAGCTCTGTAGACTGAGCTAATAGACTTGAACTACACTCAAGACCAGACTGCACTCCTTGCATTTTGCGCTGGGAAGAGAAAATGCAAACGAAATTTTGCGCGGATGAACATCTATTTGATCCCATAATTTTACTATAAATAATAAAAAAAACTACCAAATTGTAGCAAATTTCATACGGTTCCATCAAAAATCTCACGCTTGCGCGGGTGTGGATGGATTGCACTTGAAATGCGCGGGGAAGATCTTCCTCGCGCAGTACATAAAATGCAGTTTGGACTCCAGATTTATTTATAAATACTAGAGGGCTGTGAGTAAGCCTTGTTTGAGCAGCAGATTGCTGGTAATGGTTAGGCCAATTTTTTGAAAAATTTATTACAGTTATTGATTACTTTTGATAATATAAACCTATTTTAGTCTTACAGCGTTTTGTGAAACTAAATAAAATGTTGAAATACCTTTATTACAACATTAACCATTTGAAAAGTCATGAAAATGTCTTCATCACTACTTATGGTCAAATTATTCATTACTCTGATGGATGAAAATACTAAAAAAAAATGACGCATTTCTATGAGTATAAATTTCTTACTTTGATGTGGAGAAAGGTCAATTGATAGCCGTCACTTCAGAATGACGGCCATGTGGCTGCCTTCTCAACATACTTAGTCCTCGTTCTCTCGTTCGTAACCAATGCTTGAACTTGTTCATGGCGGTGGTCCAAACTTCGCATCAACGGTAATGTGATTTAAATTTGAGCTCGTAAAAAGACAAATTTTATCAATTCACAACGATTCTTTTATTCTTTATTAAATCTAATGGAATAACATGCCTTTTTGTTGAGTGGGATACTGCAATCGTCAAATGCCAATGAAATTTCTAGTTGAGTTTTCTTGGATCTTCCCATTCCTTTGGACGTCAAATTATCTTCTAGAGTGGTTCAATATCAACAAATATACATTTGTTACATGTCCTACATAAAATTTGGAAGACTGTGATTCCCTGCGTTGATTTAATCAATTATTTTTCTTCTCAAAATACGGGTGAACACTTCAGTGAACACTATAAATAGCTACCTGTTGTCGATTAGTCATCAAGAATTGCAAAATCAATCAATCAAAACTTAATCTTATTCAAATTTCGTATTGTATGATTTATTTTGTGGTATCTTCACGGTGAGAGTAAAATACCAACTCGACGACTCACCAACTTCGCACATTCATTCACTTTAAAAATAGATAAAATTAATATAGAATTAACTAAGAACTTTGAAAAATCATTTTGGAGGTTATTATGAAATTACAATGCGTTTGGAAAAATTAGAAGCAAAAAGTCAAAACAATTCACCTTTTTCCAGTCAAAATTCTCTAATTTTAAAAAATTAGTGTTCCACCCACTAAGCAACAAAATTTGTATTTTCAACATCAAATTTGACCAGGAAGGATTTGCACAGCTAAAAAAGATGTAAGATCTTGTACGGATGGAAAATCGAGTTCTATCTACTGGTGAAATATCGTTTTTGGTGATATATGCACTTTAAACGTGCATGTTATAGTACAGCATCTGCAAAGTTTGAAGAACATGCTGCTTTAGAAAGTCTTGATTCATACCTTCTGTTTATAAACTATTTTTTTATAATACAAACTTTGTTCTCATCAAGTCAATAAATCGAGGTAGCTATTATAATTAAGTTATCAGGTCTCAGAATCAATCAACGCCATCAGTTGACCTAGTTCTCTTCTATTTCGTTTCGCAAAGTGCTCGTAGCTGTAATTTTATTAGTAATCGCTACTATTTTTAATTAAAGTAGTTGTGCGTTACTTCTCAGTTTTCACTAGAAACAGCTTCTGATTACTTTTCTTTATAACAACAGTTTTTTTTCAAGGATTGATGTTTCTTTTTTGTAAGATTGCAAGACTTTGATTTGATTTGATTTGAAAACTGGTCATTGCAAAAGCTTTATATTGAGAAAAATGTTTTTTTTTACAAAAAAAAAACAATTAGCAAATAGCCCTAGATTTTGTTAACTCAACAGTAATGTTATTAGAAAAATATTGTTGAATAAATATCTCATTGAACAAGATGCAGTTTGAAATTACAATCCCAGCTAGTTCATTAGAAATAGAAATACGATTGATTTTTTTCTCTATCAATTTGTAAAGCATTCGGATTTGAAAAATCTTTTTTTTAGAATTATCTTGATTCGACCTAGATAGTAGCCTAAACAGTGTCATAATTATCATCAACAACTCTTTCACATTCTATTTCACAACTTGAATCATAGTAGTCCTATCTTTTATGTTAAAGTTTGGAATAGGCCTCTCAACCTTGATTCTAACTCATGTGATGAACATTTCGATTTTTTGAATAGGAAGAAAATCAATCGGTAATTAGTTATCAGTAGCCTACTTCTTTTTTTGGTTGAGTAGGATTAGTAATTGGAACTGATTATTTTTCTAATTGAATTAACGGTGACTGTAATCAAGGATTATTTCTAAAATTAATTGTAAAAGTAATTGAATACTAAAATCTGACTAGTTTACAGCCCCAAAACACCAACATCCTGATTAATTTTTTTTTTGATTTTCAACCAAAGGAAACATGAACAATTTCAACAGCTGACATCTTATGTGATGATAAATTATGCCTCAAATTCCCACCGTCACTTACAAAGTTCTCATTCTTGGCGAGCACAAAGTCGGTAAAACTGCACTTGTGCGAAGATTTAGCAAGCCAAAAGAAGAATTTTCACATTCCTTATTACCAACAATAGGTTTGTTGAAGTTTATAATCAGTTCATGTTTTAAATTACAGGAAGATGATGATTTTACTCCATATAAGAGAGGAATAATGAGATTGTTTTTTTTAAATCACCCCTGCAATATGTTATGTATTTTGGATTCATCTTTCGTTCAATCTTCCAAAGAAAGAAGGAGTGAAAATGTTTCTTTTTGCATTTAGAAAACTCAAATATTTTTATTTCTGCGCTTGCATTTTGATGTTAATGTGAGCCTTCTAGGACTGCCAGTCCAAGAATCCCATATTTTAGAAACTCTGGAACAAAGCTACAACAGAAATCTGTAACCAAAGCACATGCATTGATCAAGTGACTACCCAAGAATCCAAGACAAATCTTTGTTTAATCACAATACAATCACAGAAACAACACATAAAACCGGAATAGAAAATAGTTTTTTTTCAAAATACTTGGAATCATGCAATTGTTTCTTCTGAATTCCATGACAGCTACACTTTATACAATCCTACAGGACTTGATAATGTAAACAACATCATATTGTAACCCATTACAGAAATCTTGGGAGCTATAGAGGCATATAATTTAAGTTGACCACTCTACGAAGTGGGTTGATTTATTAGAAAATACTATCTTAGACATAGCGAGAGTGACCATAATAGACAGGTGGTAGAGGTGAAATCTATAACAGGTTTGGCTTTACAGTACTTCTAATCTCTTGCAATAACCAATCCTTCAATTTGTATTTGCTTCTCAAATCTGATCAATTCAGTGATGTTTACTTCTAGGCATTGATTATGTAACAGTGAATTTAACAGTAGACGGTCTTCAATTGAAAGTACAATTATGGTATGGATACTGTTTACCACATTGTATACCTAGTCCTGTAGTTTGTTTATAAGCTCAGCTAGTTTCATATTAATGGCATTGCAACTGACTGGAGTATTTTATCCTCATATTGAGCAACCCCTTTTCATTATAGCTAATAGCAAATTAATCAAAATAATTATATTTCAGTGTCAGTTCCCGTGAATTCGTATTGCAAATATCACAGTAATTGTACTTGCTTCAAAGTTGTAGGACAGACAATATTGAGTAAAAATGAGATAACATTGCAAAAGCCTTGCGATACCCTCCTCACTTCTAATCAATAATAAGTTCAATCTCTTACATAAAACCCTCTACCATATCTTGAATGAATTTCGAATGAATGCTGATTATGTTAATGATGAATAATGCTTTAATATGCATTTGTTCATTGAAAATTCTTCAAAGAAATAATCCACTTTGTATTTACTTTACTTCTGAAAGGGACACAGTAGGCCAAGAGCGTTTTCGTACAATGACTCGTCTTTACTACAGAGGTGCCAAGGTAATGTAGACTTTGATTCAATTGAAATTCTGCAAGAAGCAATTTCCAAACAATACAAGGAAAAACTGACATTGATTAAAATTGACTGATTCTTGATAGTGTGTTGTAATGGTTTAACACTACAACAAATCAGAGCCATCTATTTCCAAGAGTTGGGACACTCAAATTTTCAAACGCACTTATGGACGCCATTTTCGGGCCAATAAAATAGAGATTATAAATTTGAGCCAGAAAGAAGACATGGTTTTTCGTGGTTTGCTAATGAAATGGCGTGTACATTTTCAAATGCATTCTCTGAAGTTTGATTTCGGTTTTTCTGGCCCGAAAATGGCGTCCATGTATCACATGACTTACAATTAACCAGTGGAAGATAGAGCAGCACATCAAAGGGTGTCCCAACTCTTGTAAATAGATGGCTCTGCAACAAATGTCATTTTCAGGCAATTCTATTACTAAATTGATAGACGCCAGCCAACTTCTACTTCAATTATACGATGAAAGCACTCAAGCTACAAAATATAAGAGGGTGCTTCAAGCATTCAAATTACGACAGTTTCAAAACCTTTGTATATTACGTTCAAGTTAAATATCAAATACATTCAAGTTTGTTAGGTACTGAGATGTATTTTAAAGTGACTTGACTATCCCCTGATTGTCTAACTAGAAGGTCGTGGACATTCTCCTCTAACAATATTTTGAGTGAATCAGTTTTTTGGTAGCTCCCTTATCAGTTTACATTGCACCTGAAACGAAACTGGAAGATTAATTCTTCTTTAGCTCAACAATGAATTTCAAGCTACTCAATTGATCACACAGGATGCTTGAGCTGCTAATTATATGTAAACTTGATTGATCTAGACAACAGTACAGATTGTAAAGCGACTAGTCAAATCCTGATTGATACACAAATAATATCAGCTGCTTTCTTTGTCAGGAGTAAATTGATAAGAGAGGACCATTTCCATTGCCAATTAAGCTAATGATTTCAGATCTAATTTTTTCATATAATTAATTTGGCTCCATTGGAATTTTGAGCAAATACCAGTTTCTTGCATTAGGGTTTAGATGGTCGTTTAATAAAGTTTTGAACTTGTTGCTTAAAGGGTATTTTACTTGTGTATGACGTCACTAGCAAGGCTACATTCTCAAAAGTTTCAGAATGGATACAAGACTTGAAAGAGGTAAATATTGGTTATCTTAATTTTATTTAGGTGATAACTTTAGCAGTTGTATGCTTGTATCTAGACTACCAAATCAATTGATAAGTAATATTTACAAAATCACTTTTTCAGAAAAGTAGAACTTTACCGAGAATCTCCCAGAGTTTGCACGCAGGCTAACAATCACATACATCTTCATCAAAACTAAGTCAGGATAAAAGTATAGCCTAACTTTTGAATTAGTATCATGTTTTTTCCACATTTTCATGTATCTAAGTTGCCATTGTTGAGAATGCGACTAATCACACACATCAAAACAAAAACAACAGAACAGAACAAAAATCCAAGATGGAGATGAAAATAAAATTTACATAAATGCTATAAATCGTAAGACTTACTCCTGTGATTCAAATTTACTCCTTGCAATTTTCTGAAAGTGAAGCATTGAAAATTGGCAATTTAACCTAGGAGACTTGTAATTGAATATCCATTATCA